>JAMXBD010004420.1:0-63896 GCA_024138025.1 Combretum micranthum
GTTCATGTTTTATTCTTGCACATGTCAAAATTCCGATTTTATTATTTTGTTATTATGATATTATGTTGTTATTATTATGCTTCTAACTTAACCTTATAATATATATATGTGTGTGTGTGTGTTATTATCTATATGTATATATATATATTTCTTAGAGCCTAAATGCTCACTAACTCTCACTAACTTGCTTTTATTATTATTCTTAATGCTTTATTATTGCTTTCATTATAACTTTTCCTTTCTTTATTTTTCTTTTTCTTTTTGGGACTAGTATATTCTTAGTTTTAGGATACCTTGATGAAGCTAAGACTCTCAATACTTGACCGAGAAGCCTTGATGAAGCTAAGGCTCTCAATACATGACCGGGTTATCTTGGTAAAGCTAAGGTTCCTAATTCTTGATTATTTCGCTCATTTTTGCTTCTTATAATCCTTCTTATATTATTATATGATATTTTCATCTTTTCCATACTACATAATCATGTGCCTGCATCATTATAATGATATTGTCTCAACAAATATAAAGTGGAAATTCTCTTTAATAAGGGAAAATGGAACCAACTCTTTTATTATCTAACTTTGAACTTAAATAAAGATTTTATCATCCAAAAAATGAAAAATTATTTTTATAAAATTCTTTTAAAAAATTTAGACAAACCCATCATAAATTCCCTTCGATAACAATAAAAAATGATTTTTACCAAAGAAATTAACTAGAGAAATAAACACTCTCTTATATATGAGTAACATAAAATTTATTAAAACTTAGTGTTAATAACTCTTAATATTCAATTTTTTTAATAAAAAATAATTATGATTTTTTTTCTAACTCCATAATAAAACCAAGAACTAGACTAGTTTTCAAAATTAAAATAAAATCAACTCGCTAAATTATAAACCCACTTAAAAAATAAAGGTTGCCAAGAGTCTAAATGATAAACCTATTTTCAAAGAAATAAAATATAAACATAGTAAATTAAAAAAAAAAACACTAGATATTATCAACAACTTAAGAACATGTTAAAAAAATGATTTCTTTCTAAGTAAAGTAGATAAAGAAGTTAAAGGACCAAGTTTTAGAAATAAAATTTATTTATTTATATTTTAGAAGTTAGAAAGTGAAAATATAAGAGGAAGAATACTTGTTTATTAAAACCATTTTCTTAAAAGGAAAAAAAAAAATATACAACCCAAATTAATATAGGTTATCAACAACTTTTGGAAACTTCATTTTTATCACTAGAAGTAAAATTTGTGCAAAACCAAAGTTAAGAGAAAATTTATTTATTTTAAAAAATAAATTGGAAAACAAAATAAGAATATAATTATTTATAACAACCCAAGAATTTATAAGTTATTTCAAAACACTTACAAAAGAAATTATAAAGATTCAAGTTTTCAACACCATAAGACGAATTGTTTAATGAAAAAATCATTGAGATAACGCCATTGAATCATGCCTACAATGTGAGTCTATATATATGTATTCAAAGGGTTTTTCAATCATATAAATATCTATATTTTTGCTAAAGGATTTTTAGGATAAAGAAAAGTTTGAAAATTGTATTTCAAGGGTTGAGATTTTCGTGGAGATTTTGTACTAACCTTTTTTGTGACCCAAAAGACATTTTATGTCAAAAATAACCTTAGAAATAGATAGATCTTTTTGAGTGGGTAGAAAATGATATATAATATGCAAAATTCCGAGTCAAAATGAGTAAGTTATGGCCATTTTAAGTTGGAATGTCACTCTATGCGATTTTTGATAAACATAGAAAATAGAATTAGAAAGTTTGAGTAGAACTTCTTGAAACCTCATACGGTATCTTTTGTCTTGGCGACGAAGAATATGGGATTTCCTTTCCAAAGGATTACTACGATAAAGAAGATTGTGATATGGACGAGTGAGTTTTTCTTTTACTAATTTTGTATTCGTGCATGTGCTTGTAGAATAGAGTACTAGATGTTAGGAAAAGATAAAATTGATATGCATGCGAGTTATCATGGAGTTATGTATGTGAATTGTTATGCGTGATCAATGAACAATAAGTATATTGGAACCCGATTTGTTGATTGTTATAATTGCTTCTATGTATATTCCTATGTGTGCAAACATTGATTGATCGCCTTAAATGTATTAATGACGGATTGGAAATTCCTTAGAACTAAATTACTCATGCATATCACTTAGAATATCATCTTGCATTTTGCTACTACTCCTCAATGTGAGACTGGAAAGATAAGTTGCCTAGTTACATCTTGAGGATTTAGGATGTTCGAGGAATACGGCTTCTTATGTAGTAGAGCCATATCGATTGCTTTAGGTAAGGAAAGCCCAGGACTATAGTACGGTTCGTTGGAACCCCAAGATGCGCGCAAACTTTCAAGGAGGTCGATTGTGGCCTAGTTCAAATCAATTCCCTAACCACCGATGGAGAGGTAAATCCATCCTACATATGAAACCAGATAGTTGTATGTATTGTTTGATCATATGGTTGTGCATTTCATATGTTTGCTTAAAGGACTTGTTTGATTCTTTGTTATGAGTACATTTTGCATAAGGAATATCTCACTAGGCTAGTTATGCTTATTCTCCAATAGATTTCTAATGTTGCAAGATTATTTTTTTTATGCCAAGATAACCATGATCGTCCAGGTAGAACTTACGTTTTATTTTGGAAGCTTTTGGAGAAATTATATTTTGAAGACTTTAAATTAGATTTCCTTCATAAATCTTTTAGTTTAGTTATTCGATTTATGAAGACTGTTTATATTTGAAGACCTTATATTTTGATGAATCATAATAATATTGCTTTAATTGTTCTAATACCATTATCTTAAAATGCATAACTCCACCGACCTTCCTTTGTTGTGAACATACGCCTTGTACCAATAAGAAAACTTTTAAGTGACTAAGGTAGTCATTCTCAAGTTTTTAATATTGTTTACGGTGGGCTATCACTTTTAGAGTACCTGTTGGGGAGTGACAGTAAGTCTCCCATGGGACATTCTTTCAATGGAACCTCTAATTAATCTATGATTACTCACTAAAAGCTCATGTAGCATACAAACTCCTTTATTATCTTATTGTAGGTGGGAAATCGCCAATAAGAATCCAAAGTCTTCTAACTAAAAAACGATTAGTGGTGTGTTGGCGGTTCTCGGACATTCTAATGCTTAAATTAGTTATGGGTCTTGAGAGAAGGTATACCTAAAAGTAGAGAGAGAAAAGAGAGTGAGTTGTGTCAATTTAATGGTATGTACAATTTGTACAAAAAAGATTCGATCATTTGCTAGGTGGCCTTGAGTCTTATTTGAAGGCTATGGTTATATCCGAACAAGGACCCACAAAATATTTTCTATGTACATAGTGCATTCCTAAGGGAGAGTGGGATAAGAAAAGTGGTAATTGACTTGAACCTAAGGTAGTGGTGGTAATGATCTAAGGAGAATGGTTGGATAGGTGGAAAGCTATCTCATTGGAGCACTGTAGGGGATGCATTGGTACTTCCAATGAGATATCGAGAGTTAGGAAGATGTACGCATTAGAAGGATGAGCTTCGAGGAGAAGGATTTTGTTTTGGATCTTAAGATACATCAATAAGAGATTGACTTTTGAGCTAGCGTGAGTAAAAGATCATGGGCTGAGGCAGTTAAAGGCTTGATGAGTTTTGTGGATCCAGTAGTTGGTCCATTTTGTTAGTATTGGGCCTGTTGGGCCATGGTTAAATAAAACCTATAAACACAACTTATAATGAATTGTTGACGATCAAACTAAGAATTTTAACTTTAGTAGGTATTTGTATTGTGTATGAGTTGTGATTTTTTGATACTAGCCTATTTAGTCCCGACTATCAAGCATAACTTATCAATATAGCCCGGTTACATAATTTTGTGCCTGTCCTTACTTGTATTCCCATTTTCTCGTGATGAAGTTACCTCCTCATACTCAGATGTTTTATCTCTTCTATTGAAGTTTTTCCACATGAATCTAGATGCACTTTCTTTCTACCTATTCTCACTAGATAGTTATATTTGTTTGATAGCCATTTGTCCATATTACTATTTTGATCGTATATCTTGCTTGGTCGCATTTGTCGTGTCGTATGATAACCAAAAATCTCTTCAAATTATTATAAATAAAGTTTTTTTTTTTGTTGTTTTTTTTTTAAGGTTTATGGTGATGTAATATATAGAAAAGGTACGTTGCAAAGATATTTTTTGAAGCATAGGATATTATCATGGAATTTATAAGTTGGTTGTAACTTGGGACAGATGAAGAGTCAAGTTCTTTTAAATCTATCGTTACTGAATTAATTGTTGATGCCGGTCAATACTCTCCAGGAAGCAAACAAGCTTGCCGAATTTGACCATTAAAAAGCTTAAAAATCACGGTTTTTCACTGCCAGATTTATCACCCTAGATCCTTTTTTTTAGGATTGGATCTCTCTTAGATCAAAACCTGTTCCTTCTAGAATCCTTTTCACGTACTTTCCATTTGGTAATCAATAAAATTCCTCTCTTTTTGCTTGGTCAAAAAGAAATTTATTTCTCAAGTTTAGGCTAATGCTGATTCTTTTTTAAAAAGAATCTTAGTATAATTGGATTTTTGCGTTATATATGAATATTATTTGAAAATTAAGTTTATCTGGTATTTCCATCTTTGCATATAAATTTAGAATGAATATTATCTATAAATATTTTTAAAAATTTGTTACTGTTCGGAATTTTCTGGATCAATCAAGAAAAGAGATGATGATTTCAAAAATATATCAAGTTTGGATTTCAAAGATATATCAAGTTGGGATAAAATATGATATCATAAGAGTTATACATAATTAAAAATTTTGTTCCGTCCTTTTTTTTTTCCCCATCTAAACACGATAGAATAAGTGTACGAACTCAATTTCCTGCCCTTTAAATTAAGGAAAAGGCAAATAAAATAAAATATAAAGAAACCAACACTCTATTTCAAGACAAACAATGATTAGTACAAAATGTTTTTTATTAAAAATATTTTTCCCATGTATTTAGTTATTTACAAATATGTTAAGAATTTTTTTTAGTGTTTTCACAAACACCATTTAACATATTTAAAAAAAATGTTGATGAACTAATATTAGTATGTTACAATAAATATATCATTCCAAACATTTTGTCCAAAAGTTAAAGGTTAATATCATTGATTTTGTAATATGCATTTTGTTAACCTCTATGGTTAATTTTATGCTATTTTATCATCTTTAATTTCCATTATTTTTTCCTATTTAAAATATAGTTAATCTATCAAATTAAAAAATAAATTAAATATTCTTATCTTATAATTAAAATGCTTGCAATTATTAACTCAAAAAAAAAAAAAAACCGCCATCCATTTCAAATTGATCTCTCGATTTACATTTATAGTTACATAAAAAAAAAAAAAAAATCAAGGTTAAGATTATAAGAAAAAAATGATATTATAAGAAACGTTAAAAATTTTAAGAAGTTAAAAAATCTAAACCGTTAGATTATCTTGAGGATGCAAATCCTTTTTCGCCAATAGGGATGGCAGGATAATAATATTGTCCAAGTAGCTGAGTGAAATAAGCTGTAACAAATGGATTATGCTTGGGATAGCTACAAACCCGGAAAAAGAATAACAAACAAATAATATATAATATATATATATCAACAAAGAGGGGCTTGTTTCAGGAACTTATACCCTTTCTTATAATCTGCCCTATTTTTCTCTATCATAAGGCATGATATCATTCCTCGTTGGCCTTTGCAACGCACCAACTCTCACTACCATTATAAACACTTTCTCTAACATATTAACGAGTCCCCCATCTACATACAAAAATAAACTAAAGTAATCATTAAGATTGATCCAGGTGTTCTACATTATTTATTGCTTTTGGGGGAGGGGGGCATTTAATTTCTTACCAATAGAGGTTTTTTTTTTTAAATAATTTTTTTCAAAAGTTTTTTTCTTTAATTTATTTTTGAATTCGGCAACATGGAACAAGAATTTGTAGACATTGAAGCACAAGGGATTTCAAGAAACAATAATTCTGAAGCTGTACCTATTTTCAGTCAAGCCAATCGACCGCTGACGCTAAAGGTAATATCAAAGATTTAATATAAAACATTATTAGTATTTTTGATTTCATCATTTCTACTATGTTATAATATAACTCCTTTTTGCATGGATGTAAATCCAAATGAGAAATTAAAAAAGGAAAAAAAAAAGAACCCTAATATGTTTGGTGATATATTAGATAGTATTTGAGAGTAAAAGCTGAATTCCCTTGTTTGATTCTCACTTCTAGTGTCTTTGGTTTACATAGTTAATAAAGCAGTAAAGCTTAACAAATAAATCTCACAAGATTAGGAAGCAGTTTTCTTTTTGGTGTAAGAAAATTTATTTTTAATAGTTGTTATTGGGTATTGGACAATCTTTTCAAGTTTAATACTTGTATTATGCTGAGAAACCCTAGTTCTTATCAAGAACTTATTTCGACTTTAAATACTTTTTTTTAAGTTTAATACTTGTATTGTGACGTAAACCCTCGTTCTATCAATAACTTATTTCACCTCTGAAAACTACTATACCACAATAATTGATCAGTATAGTTTGTATAAATATCAGTAAAATTTAATAAAACATCATTAGTAATTAAATATCACACAAATGATCATATAAACAAAAATTTCCAAGTTTCATCTGCATCCATCGCTCTGAATCTTCTCTTTTCCTAGTTTTATTTCCTTTTCGTTTTCCTGCATAAAATTAACATATCTACTTAAAATTGTACAGTTTCAGGACCTCGTCTACAAAGTAAATCCCAAGAATGGAAACCAAAATCCCTTCCAAAAGGGGTGAAACCACAATCAAGAGAAAATAATCCTCAACAAGGTCACAGGCATTGTCAAACCAGGAGAAATGCTAGCCATGTTAGGCCCATCAGGCAGTGGCAAAACCACTCTCCTCACTGCCCTCGGTGGCCGCCTCACGTGCGGCCACCTTGAGGGCACCATAGCCTACAACAACAAGCCCTTCTCCAATGCCACAAAGCGCAACACTGGTTTCGTCACCCAAACGACGTCCTCTACCCCCACCTCACCGTGACCGAAACCCTAGTTTACACAGCCCTACTTAGGCTCCCCAAAACCTACACAAAACTTGAAAAGATTGCCCATGCAGAGAGTGTCATATCCCAACTAGGATTAACCACCTGCAAGAACAGCATAATAGGGGACTGTTTTATAAGGGGTATATCTGGAGGCGAAAGGAAGAGGGTCAGCATTGGACAAGAAATGTTGATAAACCCTAGTTTGCTGTTTTTGGATGAACCAACTTCAGGGCTTGATTCGACCACGGCGCAAAGGATTGTTTCGACATTGTGGGAGTTGGCTAATGCTGGAAGGACAATAGTTATGACGATTCATCAACCATCTAGTAGGTTGTTCTACATGTTTCATAAGGTGCTTTTGTTGTCGGATGGTAATCCTTTATATTTTGGGGAAGGAGGAGCCGCAATGCAGTATTTTGCTAGTGTTGGGTATGAGCCCAAGGTGGCTATGAATCCCTCCGATTTTCTTCTGGATCTCGCAAATGGTACGTGTACGACTCTTTACCTCCAAGAAATGCTTTAGTGTGTGGTACATACCATGTGTAATATACAATATAGAGTGTAAGTATCAATTATATTTTAACACACGTATGTATATGTGATGCATTATTTATTGAATCTTTTTTCGTTACTTGTATATATGAATGGTTTAAAAGAAACACATTTTGAATTCCAACATTAACTACACAT
Organism: Combretum micranthum; assembly: GCA_024138025.1. Lineage (NCBI taxonomy): Eukaryota > Viridiplantae > Streptophyta > Magnoliopsida > Myrtales > Combretaceae > Combretum > Combretum micranthum. Next base: position 7,808 of record JAMXBD010004420.1, read on the forward strand.
TTAAAGAAAAAACAAGTATAGAAAAAGATGTAAAGGTCTTTTTATTTAGCATCTAACCAGCATTTTCATAGTTTCTTATATATAAATACAAATTTCCCAGATACTATATGATTTCTAACTTGGGCTTGTATTTTGATAAATTATTTTCAATCGACCATAATTAAATACAAATAAGGTGAATTAAAGTACTCATAAAATTTTATTTTAACCTACTAAGTTACTAGCGTTTTTTATGGTAAATAGCTGGCGACATTATTGAGAGGAAAATTGAACAATAACTTTTCATCTTATTTGGAATAATAAAATATATACAGTTTATACTAATTAAATAACCGAGTACTCAAGTTATGCGTGCATTACCTTGGGAAAATTGTATAGTTCAGTGTAATTTTAAAAGAATATATCCCCTTAGATCATTAAACGGCTCAAATCTTTCATTAATCATGATTGAACTATTAAATTATTTTATATAGTCAATTTAATAGTAGGATTATATAGGTTGGATGGTCCGTGATAGAATTGTAAAAATTTCCAGGTACATGACCGTCGAAAGAATTTGGTAACTTTTCCAAGTATTATTGGCTTTCTACGGAAAAACTTTGGAATTATTTTTCGTAGAAAGTTATTTATGCATCATATAGCATGATATATCATCGTTTATGTCAAATTTGTGTCAGGTATTCGCCGGATGATTCCGAGGAGGATCCAGTTGGAGTGAAGGAGGGTTTAGTATCTGCTTACACGGTCCATCTGGCTGATAATTTGAAAGCGGAACTCAAAGAGACAGGACATGTTCAAGAAAGCGATTCGAAAGCCAAAGATCATGGGAAATGGCCGACAACTTGGTGGCAACAGTTCACTGTATTGTTCAAAAGAGGCATTAAGGAAAGGAAATATCAATCTTTCTCCGGTCTTAAAATTGGGCAAGTTTTGATTGTGGCCATTATTACAGGACTTCTTTGGTGGCAATCCGATGTGGCTCATTTGCAAGATCAGGTACCACCCATTAGCACAACAAATTTATCCTTGATATTTTGCATTATTGCTTGTTCATTTATGGAAAAATACACTTGATGTGATTAGAGATAGGAAAGATACAATTGACATTAAAAAAAAATGCATTGGTGGAAAGAAAAATTGCTTTCTTTATTTTGTTATTAAAGTCCTGTTAATGAGTGTTTCAAGAATCTGTTAGGTTTACTTATTGAAAAAAAAAAATAAATTTTCCAAGATTATAAGCACAAATTTTATTCAGTCTATTTGAGAAATTTGATGGTAGATTTAGTAACATGCAATATCTATATAATGATAATAACATATGTACATCGATTGCTTTTCCAAATAAACAAAAATTTCTCATTTTCAGTGGAAAAGATTATTCTTGATTCAATGAAAATATTTTCCTATTAACATGATGTATTTTCTGTTATAAGTATCACACAAATATATTTCATAAAACCAACACATCTAAAATAATCTTTTTTCGATTTACATAATTTAGTTGTGGGATATGTTACAAAAAATTGATAATCAAGAGTCATTAAATGATCTTAATAACATATAAAAGTCATGTTAATTAGTGCATGCTAAATTTGACTTGATAATGATTGTGAAAAAAAAAAGAAAAAAAAAAGAAAACCTTGACTTGAGAATGAATTGTTAGTAGCAAAATTATTATTGATCTCTTTTAAAATATAGAAAGCCTTGACAAAACGATTAATATTTGCTTCATGCAGATAGGACTTCTATTTTCACCTCTGCTTGGCTTCTACCCTCTATTTCAAGCCATCACATTCCCACAAGAAAGGGTGATGCTAGAAAAAGAGAGATCTTCTGGAATGTACAGACTTTCCTCATATTTCATGTCAAGGATAGTGGGTGATCTTCCAATGGAACTTGTCCTTCCCACAGCTTTTGTGATCATAACCTATTGGATGGCAGGCCTAAAAGCAACAGTTGGTCACTTTCTCCACACCCTTTTTGTTGTTCTATATAATGTGTTGGTAGCCCAAGGACTTGGGCTTGCTTTGGGTGCCCTTGACCAGAAATCAGCCACAATTCTTGGGTCAGTCATAATGTTGACTTTCCTACTTGCTGGTGGATATTATGTGCAACATGTCCCACCATTCATATCTTGGATTAAATACATTTCAATAAGCTACTATGGTTACAAGCTACTGATGGGGTCACAGTACAAGCCTAGTGACACATACCCATGTAGTAATGGTGGTGGGACATGTTTGGTTGGGAATTTTCCTAGTATTAAGAAAGTGGGACTAGATGGACAAATTATTTCAGTTGTAGCTTTAGGCATTATGCTGGTAGGGTATAGGCTAATTGCTTATATGGCACTTACAAGGATTGGGGTGACCAAGAAGATGAAGTAGAGTGTACCAAACTTGGTATAAGTTTAGTTTAGCTTTTTTGATGATGAGTATAAATCATATGGTGAAATAAGGAAATAAAGCAACTTATGAGCTTATTAAAGCATTTAATAACAAGTTAGTTGTGCATTAGAGATGATTTGATACAAATTTATTTTCTTTTATATAATTTTTTTTCTTTCTTTTTGAAATAATGTAAAAGTATTGAAAGCTTCTATAGGAAAAGGCTTTTACAATTATTTACCTCCAAATATTAATACTTTTGACAAAAACTCAAAACAAGTATGTGTGATTTGATATTGATTTTTAATGTTTCACATATGGATTTTTATGTGTATGCATATATATATATATATATCGGTATGGGGCAGGTATGAACCGGGACCCGCCTCGAACCATCCCTGTTGGTTCCGAATCGTGGAACTAGACCGTGGCGGATGGTTATGAACCACCAGAGGACTTGCTAGGAAGTTCGCAGTGGGGAACCAATTGGTATTCTGGGTATGGAATCGCCAACAACGAACCGTTACCTGATGGTTCATACTCGGATTAGGGAAAAAAAAAAAAAAGCTAAAGCACTATTGAACCTGCAGGCCCTCACATGCATTTGGAACTTCCAACACCATAGAAGAAATAAAAACAAATTTTGGAAGCTGGCACGTAGATGGAAAATATGATTAGACTTAAGAGGAACAAGAAATACTGTTCAACCTGCAGGCCTTGGAATTTGCATGCATTTGGAATGCAACGGTAGAATTAAAAAGAAATAAAAACAATGAAAAAGGAAGATGCCAAAAACAATGGACATTCTTGAATTAAAAAAAAAAAAAAAGAAAAATGCCAAAACGGAAGTCTGATTCTATAATTGAAGAGAAAATATTCCAAAAGGAAAACAAATAAATGAGGCATTGTTTGAAAAGAAATGTCTGAATTTTGAAAGTTCTAGAATTTGAGAGGTGTGGCTAAAAATAGTGGATGGGCAGGAGTAGTCTGGTAAGGGCCTGGCAAAAATTATCTAGCATTGTATAAATTTTCAATGCATTTGTGTAATGAATTTGTACATATTAGGTAGCATAAATTTTGAACCATGAAAAAAATATACTGAACAACTTGACAATCTGAATTCGGTGCAAATTGACGAATTCGACATGTTGAAAAATCTTAACCTATCAGGAATCTTACAAGTTGATGCACATGCACTCACAACTGCAAGGAATGAAGCCTATATAAATTGACGATCTCGTTTTCAAAAATATAAAACAATCCTCTATGTGTTAAATGTCTTATTCCTTTACTCCTCTCAACATTGCTACGTGCTCATTATAGAAAAATTCAAATATCTGGTATTGGCTATTATTTTTTTACTATATTGAACAAAAGGGTTACCTGCTCATACTTATTTCTGTATTTGATCTTAAATTTCTGATTCCTCTACTCCTGCCTATACATTATTACGTAGATCGTATACCAAAAAAAAAAAAAAAAATCAATGGCTTCCTTTTTGTTTAGTGGTTCGTCTAAAAAATCTAGAAAGAAAGACAAATTGAAGGGGAGCTGCCTGAGTGCCAACAAGAGCCTACTATTAATATAGATGATGATGCTGAATGCTATGACTTTTATTAGGCTCGGGTATCTGACCTTTAATTCACACCTGACCAATTCCTTGCAGTTCTACTAGGTTTTAAGACGTTCAATCCTATTCACCATCATGAAGGGGATGATGATAACTCCCAACATCTGGATTTAAAACCACTACCACAACATGAAGTAGAGGATTATGCCGGTTTGGGTGAAGAAATACACCCTTCTGTCGAGGCAAACCCATCCACCAAGCCACCTCAATCATATAAGTCTAATATGTTTACTAAACATTTTAGGAAGGTCGAAGGGTCAAACGGCAAAACTAGGGTGCATTGCAATTATTGCAATGCAAACTATGCCTTTTCGAAGGAGATGGATATGGCAGTCTTTCCAAACATTTGAAATTGAAGCATCCTAGCGAGTATGGTATAGATCCGTCATAGCAGCAAATATCACAGTCTGGTTCCAAAAAAGAAGTAATGCTGTGACAATTTAAGGAGGAACCATATCATGATGCTCTGGTGCAAATGATAAGCGGGCTGCATCTGGGTTTTAATGCCAGTGAAAATGTAGATCTTGTGTATTGCCATCAAGAGACTTTATAGCCACAAGCTCCTAAATGAAGTGTTTGGATAATGAAACGACATTGTCTAAAAATGTACCGAGGGGTAAGGCGCAGCTATAAGCTATTTTTGCTTATCTCAATACATGTGTCTCTATTTGTTCTGACATTTGGACTGATAGATGGGGTGAAAGTTTCTACATGGTGATTACATCTCATTGGATTGATCGACACTGGGTGATGCATAAGAGATAGATTGCATTGCGGAAAATGGATGGAGCCTATACGATACAGAACATATATGCAACAATAAGGACAATTTTCGATAAATATAATTTGACCCAAAAAAATTTTTCAATAGGTTTTGACAATGCTGCAGCAAATACAGCTAGTATTTTTGATCTACAATCGTTATGCCAGCCAACGCTTGGGGGAACCTTTTTTCATATAAGATGTGCATGTCATATCTTAAATTTATGTGTGAAGGATGGAATGGAGTCTTTAAAAGTCCGTACATCTCCAATAAAAGTTGTGGTTGACTACATTATGGACCATCCATCGATTAATATAGAATGGTGGAAATGGTGTGGAGTGCATGATCAAAAACCAAAAAAATTCAAAAAAGATTTACAACATCGGTGGAATTTGACGTACGAGCTTTTAGCTAACACGGTACTATACAAGGAACTGCTTTGTAGCTTCACCAATGTACATATACCAAGCATATTACTGCATCCCAATGAATGGAATGTTTGTACCAACTTGTTGGAACTGTTGAAGGTCTTCTATGACTGCACAAATGTTTTCTCTCGTGTGTACAACCCAAGTGTACATCTTTTTTTACGGAGGCCTACAACATCATTGGGACGCTGCAATAGTTAAGATATGATCCAATTTTGCAAATATGCGTTAACGATATGGCTCGCATGTGGTTAAAATATTATAGGGAAATTTCTATGATATACAATGTGGCATGGTTGTCGAACCCACGTAACACAGTGAAGGGACTTAGAGAAGTCCTGTATTATTATTATAAACATGTAGATAAGTTGTCCAACACTTAATACATTTATGCAATTTCTGCTAGTAATATCGTCAAAAAGACAACTAATGTGCTGTTAAATCTATATTCTCAATTTAGTACCATATATGGTGGATAGATACCCACTAGTCCAGCAACTCCAGTAAATGCTCCAATATTAACTACCGTAAAGAAGCCTGGAGTGATGCTCCAACATCAGCGGTTCAAGAAGCACCGCAGCATTGGCGAAAATGGATCAGATTCGAAAATTGAAAAATACTTGAACACGACATTTGAGTTTGGTGATGTTGTGGATGCATACAACTTTGACATTCTAGATTGGTGGAAACATCATAGGGAGATGTTTCCAATACTATCTCGAATCGCTTGACAAGTATTGGCTACACCTACTTCAACTACCCTATGGTAGTTGAGCAAGCTTTCTATTGCGGGGCAGCATTTAAATAAGCATAGGTCATGGTATAGACCTGTGATAATTGAGGCATTAACTTACAACCATGATTGGATTCGTATGGAACGACAACAACAAGACTTGAAGGACTACTCAATCGAGGAGGATGAATATTTCAGTGATGTTAACTCCTCTGCAGGGAGCACAGCTACAACCTCACAGGGACTAGTCAGCCCATTGAGCATTGAGTTCACATTTAATTGTTTGCTATTATTCTAGATGTTGGTGTTGTCGTCTTGGTTAATGAATTGTGTCATTATGGTTAGTTATTCGTTATTGTACTAGTTTATGTGCTAATTTTATACTGAAGGTAAGATGTAATGCCCGCCTAGTGGAATGTACTTGTCGACGTTCGAATGTATGTTAATCTATAGTATGTGTTTGTTAATAATGTTGTTTATGTGCTAACCATTATTTTTTATTGAAATAATTATGCATATATATTTATAATAATTGTGAAATAACTGGAATTTCTAAATAAAAAAAATACATTTGTATATTGTAAAAAAAGAAAAAATTCCGGTTCATTAAAATAATTGTGCATATATATTTAAAATAATTGTGAAATAAGTGGAAGTTCCAAATGAAAAAAATAAATTTGTAAATTGTAAAAAAAAATTACGGTTCATTGAAATAATTGAAACTTCTAAATGAAAAAATAAATTTGTAAATTGTTAGAAAAAATTGCAGTTCATTGAAATAGTTGGGCATATATATTTACAATAATTGTCAAATAAATGCAACTTCTAAATGACAAAAAAATATTTCTAAATTGTTAGAAAAAAAAACTTGCTGTTCATTGATTTAATTGTCAATATATATCTACAAAAATGGTGAAACAATTGGAACTTGTAAATAAAATAATAAATTTGTAAATGTAAAAATAAAAAAAATTGCTGTTCTCGGTTCTCGTAGAATCAGAACTGAAATCGCTAGAACTGGCGGTTCCATGGAATAGTGAACTACTTCGGTTTTGGCGGTTCCGGTTCCACATTGACCCGGCAGTTCCGATTTGAGTCTAGAACTGACCCAAACCGTGATGACCTCTATATGCATATGTATTAAATAATGTAGTTTTTAGTGTTCAATAACTTCTAATGGAAGCAAATGTTATCTTGGATGTTTAGTTAGTCAGTTTTCACTTGAACTTATCAAAGTTACAATGTAGTTTCCTAACTCGTCTAAAAAGGAAATGTGGACTTGAGGAACTCAACTCACAAATCTGTTGATGTTTATAGTAAGACCTTTGTGACAATAAGCATGGTTTCTCTTAATGATCCGATTTAATTTAATGTATAAGGTTGCACCTATTGTTTTGAGGTGACTTTATATTGTCTACATTTAAAATGATGATAATGACTAGTCTAGCTTAAAAATTATGATTTTATAATTACTATTTTGGATGAAACACTTTTGATTTTGAGGGGTGATAATGACTTTTCATTTAATTAAATGTCATTTATTTATAGTCACTAGGTAATATATTAACTTATCCTCTATTTTTCCATTAATATATCTTGGCATTTGATATAATAATAATAATAATAATAATAATAATAATAAATAATAATAATAATTACATTTTTAAAGTTCTAAGGACCCATATTTAATGAATATCTAGTTATAATGTTAAAGGACCCTAAAAAGTAGGTTATTTATATAAGAAATAGTGTCATATACCTCTATTTTCTATTGAAATTCAAAAATGATTTCAATTTAATTATTGATTGGCCTTAAACAAGAGACATGGTATCATACCCCTACAGGGTACCCTAGTCGTAATAATAAGCCCTGTAACTAACTGAGGCCTCCAGAGAGTTACATAAACACTATATAACTAATGTTCCCCAATTGGAGTGGATAATGAAAACAGGATCGAAAGTTGTTTGAGTGAGAAAGATACTACATACACACACATATATATGTATATATATGTATATAACCACAAAGGAACATATAACAAATCTAGAACTTCATAAAAGCTTGACAAACCAAGGTCTACGGGGCTTGAACCGAACCCCATAACCACAAAGGCTATAAAGATAAACAAACTTAACTTAAACTATTACAACCATAACTAGTCTCTATTACGGTCTTCATCTTAACAAAACACATAGTCCAAAAGTCTAACTCCGGTACTTGAGCTTGGTTTGGTCTTCTTGCTTAAAACCTTGTAATTCAACAGTCTAAGAGAGTGTAAGCACATAAAGCTCAATGAATAACAAAATCTCAGCACAAACATTAAGATCAAACAAGTAGAATTAGCAATCATACACAATGCATGGATCAATCATATGCAACAAACATGGTTTGAATAATCGGAATTCAAACCTATGGGGATTTATGCCCTCCCTAGGGGTTGAAGGATAATTTCAGTAATTCATGCCCATGAAAAACTCAGTACCAAAGTAGAAGGATTTTCTCTTCACTTAACCCGCATGGGGGAATAGTCTCTACCAGAGCCCTACAGGACACAAACAATCTTTTAGAGAATCATTTTCCTTTTCAAAATAGAACTTCCACTTGTCATAAAACTTGAGAAATCTCACTAAATATTAACACTCTTAAGCCAACTTTGACACAGATGACCTCCTTCGAAGCCTGCTTAGTTTATGTGAAGTTGACAACCCTGTGGTAACCTACAAGCAGACTCACTAGTCCCAACAGGCATTACCACATATTCAAATTTGTTAATACGTGACAAGAATGCCATACTAATGCAATATGATGTTATGAAATGCATGTCATATTAATATTAGAAGTTATTAAACTTAGTTCCATATTATCAAGTGATCATATCAACTTCAAACACTCAATGAGACAAATATATAGTAATTTCAAACAAGTGGTTGTCACTTCGAGAATTGCACTTCAAACATACATTACATACCATGTAATAATTCCCATCCTCATGCAGTTGGTTCCTTATAGTTACAATTAAACTATATTCCACTACTTATAAACACAAACAAAGTGATAGAATTCAAGTTACTCACTCGTGCATGCTCTTTAATTGTCGTAGTAGTCAACGGGAAATCCAACTTGTGATCTAGGGTTCCTATAAGATAGAAAAGTTTGTATTACTATCCACTTAACAAAGACAAGAAGGATTAAACAAGATTCTAAAGCTAAAAGAGACAAAGAGACAAAAAAACACTTTGAAGCTGCGACGTCCCGTGCTAAGGAGCAAAATAATGACTAGTAGCCACCATGCCCTTTGCCATCATCCCGTGGTGGCACACCACACCCCTCACTATGCCCCATAGTGGCCCAGATTTCACCATTTTGAAATCACTACGTCCCCCACCACAGGCCGTGGTACTTCTACAACAAATTTACACATACTTCATGCAATTTTTACACACTTTAACTAATTTCAATTGTCTTGTTTTCATCCAAAATACTTGTATATCATGATACAAGACTCAAATTCGCCATCCACTCCTTCAAATCCTCCAACTCATCTCTAAAACCACATCAAACTCCAACTATCAATCCAACCATTCACTTCAACCATTGAAACTTCAACTCCACTTTTCTATCACTTTACTTCAAATATCAACCTCCAAAACTCATAACCAAACTAATGAACTTCCATAATAAGCCATAAACCAACAACAATACTTAACATATAATTACTCAAACAAGCAAATAACAAGAATAAAACAAGAAACACTTACTTAAACTTGCTTAGTATTGAAGATAGGAGCTAGTCTTGCTTACCTTGACAATTTAGAGAAAAGAAATAGAAGTTAGTGGTGTGAGTGTGTGTATGTGACCATTGGTTTTTGCAAAGGAAGAGGAGCAAGAAAGAGAGTGAAATTCTGCCTCTTAAAAGATAAATACATGCATATATATAAAGTTCATTTTCGACTTTTGAGGCTTTTTCAAACTTAATCAAGTGTGTGTGTGTGTGTGTATGGGAGTTGTGGTGGTCTTCAAGCTTTAAATTACGGCCAGTAAGAGATTAAAACAACTCATTTAACACTCACATATATTTCTATCAATAGAATTATTAATTAACCTAACTCGAAACAAAGTTTAGTAACACAATAACTTATAAATTTCTATTCAAAAAAATAATTTCTTATAAGAACTTATATCAATATTATAGGTAATTTAGAATTTATTATTTTATTTTATTTTTACGAAACTCAATACTGTAAAAGAATAAAAGAAATACATAACAAACAATTTTCTCAATCAAATCCATTGATGAATTTAAATTTCTATTCTACTAAATTGATTTTATAAAAACTATTACACTTACATTCTACTTTAATAATAAATACTACCACATACACAATCAAACACAAAAATTCTTACTTTAATTCTATTTACGAAAAACTTGGGGATTACACATGAGTTTAATATTTTGTTTGCCATGATGGAATAAATTAGGAAGAAAAGTCGAAATGAAAGTAAATGGAGAAAAGGAATTATTGGAGGATTTGAATCTTTCCATGTACTTAGATAATTAAGAGAAAGAAAAAATTGGTGAAATATTAATTTTTATAAAAGAAAAAAGTAAGATATAATGGTAAATCAATTATATGTCATCAAAAGATAATAAGTAATTTTAAAAAAGAAGGATGTAAGAGTAATTTAAAAAGAGAAATTTCCTCTTCCCCTCATAAATCTCTCTATTTTGGAGGGGATAAAAAGTTAGTAAGATCTAAAAAAAAACTATTGTATCTGTTTTCTTTCCCATTGTTATTTCCCTCTCCTAGTTATTCCTTCCTAATTCCTTTGTATCAAACATAGTCTAAAGGAACTTAAAATAAAAACGGTTGGCATTATGATAAGCTTTGTGATATATGCGCTTCACAGTAAGCATGGATTCTTAATGGTTAATTTGATTTAATGCATAAAGTCACACCTATCAATGCATGGGATGGTATTATATAGATATCCGAATAAATTAGGTAGAATTTTTGTTGTGAATCATTGGTGTACTAAAGATTTGTTTTAATATGTTAACTAAAGTAGATCTTCCTCTCAAATATTAGGATTAGCTAAATAAAAATAGGTCATCTTGTTGTACCAAAAATGAATCTATCTTTTTATATGAATTTAGAGGAAATTAAATATAACGGCATAAATTTTTGTATCAGCTTGAATAAATTTTGAAACTTTTAAATGTTATAAATAATTTTCTTAAATTTTGATAAATTAACAATAAAAGACTTTTTGTGATAAATATACATTTTAATGAGTTTAAAGAGGGTTCTTTTCATACCAAGATCAAGGCTTATTAGGATTATTTTTAACTTTTTAAGATTATAGGGAGGAAGATTGTTGTAATATTTAAAAATTAATGGGTACATTTACACTAAGATTGAGGTTTTGGAGGTCTTCTTGCATTTATTTTCTATCGGCTTGAGATGGGTATTCCAAACTTTTGCACGGCATATACTTTTGGTCTATATCTATATCTTTTTTAAAAGGATATGTGTAAATATATCCTATTTGTATCATTTCTAACTTTTTAAGATTATAGGGGAGGAAGATTGTCTGTTTTTCATCTGTATCTGTATCTTTTTTAAAATGATATGTGTAAATATATCCTATTTGCATCTAAATTTTATTAATTTATTCTATTTGATTTTTTGATGAAAATTGTCAATTTTTTTTATCTATATTTATTTTTTGATAAATAATTTGTTAGTAAAAAATTTAAAAAAATATCTGTATCTATCGAAAAAAAGTCAAAACAAACAGACGATGTCATTTTACATTATATTATTATAGTGCCATATGAGAAGCTCTTTATAGTGGTCACACTAGGCTCACTGCTAGTGATTCCTGACGAAAGGCTCATTGAAAACCGAATAAATACTAGAACACTGTTTTCCATAAAAATCAAACATCCACTGACATGCTCAGATTACGGACAGCCCGATGATGGAGGGCATTTTTCTGTGTTCCAATTCATAATGTAATCGCTAGTTGTACTTAGTCACCTCAATATCTACATAGTCTGCTAACTACTGGACCAGACGCTCTGAAAATTCAACATTCAAAGCTGCCAAAAGGTGCCAAACAAGCTCAAAGGAAACTTCGCCGAGGCTATCTTTTTTTAATGTCTTGGTCATGATGTCGATAGTCTACATTCAATGACACACATTAAAAATCTTGTTCTTTCACATCATGCGCAGCTTCAAAATTACGGCTTTAAAGCACGATTATTGTGATCTCTAGGTTGTCTTTTTGTGAACCTTACCTAGTTTTTCTCTAATTGATTCGGTATCTTTGATTCAATGTCTCAAAAGTTCCATAGGTACAACAGCCATCGGGCCGACAGAAGTCAAAAAAATGACCTGCGTTTGTGAGGTTTGCATAGCCAGCTTCATCCGGATTCACATCTTCGGTTGTTCGATTGCATAAACCTTAAATAAAAGGATCGTGAATTAAAATAGTTTTAGATTATAATTACAACTTGAGTTGTATATGTGTATTATCAAAAAGATATTAAAAAAAAATGTAAAGTTTTTATAATATGTATTAGCAATTTGCCTAACATTCTTATTTTCATATACGGGAAGGTATTATCTGAATTTTGAGATTTTATTTGTAATATTTTATGATCAATCAATGTGCACACGTTTTAAAGAATACACTCATTGAAATCATCCCGGCACTTACAGAAACATAGATGAGATTCATGTTACTTAGGGCAGGTAAACGAAGATTTATTAAAGAAATAAAATATAAGATCTCATAGGAATATACTATTATTAAAATGACCTTTGAAAGAAAAGTTTAGTCACACTGACGCTCCATGACATCACCAAGTTGGGAGCACCTAAATTGGACTAAGCCATATTTAGTGCAATTTCTCTCTCTATTTTTTTTCCCACTTTGAATTTAACTAAATATACAATTCAATTTAGAAAAAATCCCAATTTGATACATGGCATTTGGTTTTCTATTGGAGTCCTTAAATAATTTAATCTTTTGGTATGTCAAAAGGATTCATGAAGCCAATAATTCTATGATTAAAGAATTTTAAAATATATCTTGATATGTTTTTCATTTGTTTGTCATCTTTTGGAGTCATTTGGTGCGATATGCAAGGTATTTGTCAAAGTTAAATGAAAAAAAGACAAAAAAAAAAAACTTAATTACTTATATACAAATCAAACGTTAATAATATATATATATATATATATTAAATATAAAAATATATAAGATGTATATACATATAAAAACAGATAATTTAAACAAAAATTGATATATGGTATAACATTTAGATCAATAACCCATGATCATAAATGACTAATACATCCATATATTTCAATAAATGTAAAGTAAAAACGGATGATTTGGTTTGCTCTTTTTAATACAATTTAACTTTAAAGGATCAATTTGTTCCATTTAGCTCATTTTACTTCGCCATCTAGACATCATCACGGGCGATTTCACATTGGGAACAGACTTAACCAATCATCAGCAGTTCCCGAATCGGGAACTAACCTAGGATGACAAGTCTGAATTGGGTATGTACCTATTGATTTTAGCGAGTCTGGCTAGTTCCACCTCCAAAATCATTTGATTGGATGGTTTTTGAATCGCTAGTCAAGATTCAGTAGTTTTCGCAATTCCACGCTATAAAAATAAAAAAATAAAAAAAGAAAAAAAGAAGAAAATAAAATTATAATTCAAAAATAAATTTTTAAACTATTTTCATTTGAATTAGTAAAAATTTATTTCATATTTATAAATTTAATGTATTTTTATTAACAACATAAGCAATAAATATATTTAAAATCATGTGTTGTTGAGTTTATAGAGACTTCTAATCTAAGTAGACTTTTTCTTTTTTTATCAATATATGACTGATTTTTGTGTTTGTAAGACTTATTTGTATCTTGAATATTTTATAGTGTCATATTACTATATGATAACTAAAAAAGTACAGTTATTGTATATAAATAAATACATAACTGAAAAATTATTTTAACTAATGGGTCATAAATAATTATTATAATGTCCAATCTTATTTCAAGTTAAAAGTTTATTTTTCAATTTTTTTTAAGTAAATTAAGTAAACTTATTTAATTAATTTTTTTTTAATTTCATGGTTCTTGATTCCAGAATAACCAGGTCCGAAATATAAGAAGAGGCGATTTCCAAAAACCAAAAACCTAACTGGTTCTCATAAATTCAGTTTCAATTTCATTAATTTTTGAACAGAAAATCAATGGTTGGGATCTGATTTCGAACCCCAACCCAACCCGTGATCACCTTTACCTAGATCATTCACACCGATCAGTGTTTTCAAAGCATAAGCTAAATCAATACCGAAATAAATTGTGGCGTGGACCATAATGTGGCAGTTCCTGCATCCACAAAGCAATATTTAAATAGTTAATTTGAACTTTGGGCCACGTAGACTGGCTAATCACACCTTCTTAACTCTACCGTTGACTTATTCCCACAACTACGAAGTCAGTAATAAATAAATTCAACTGGCAGATCCATGAATCATCAGTTCGCTGAATTATAATGCGAGGGATGCATCCGTGATGATATGTGATTGGCAAAAGTGTCTCCACTTTTTTGAGAAAAAATATTCCAATCGTTTACAGCTCGTCAACCTCATTGAAAAAAAAAAAAAGAGAAGAATGAAACTCTAGAAATGTAATATGGTTATAGTAATTATTTCAATATTTATTTGTTATAAAAAGTAAAATATTTATTAGATTTAAAGGTAAAATATTTATAATATCTTTTATATTTATTATAGAAAAATGATAATTTATAAGCGATATTTATTAAAAAGTTAAAATATAAACTATTGAATAGCAATTCATGAGGTGGAGCATAAATTACTATTTATCATTTTAGTAATAGCAACTTTACGTTGAGCAAAGAGGGAATGAATAATTATTTATATCAATTGAACGGACTGTTAGCGTTATATGACTCGTAAGATAACTAGTAAAATATAAATATCGATAATTTGTTTTTGATATTTTATGAAAATTATGTATTGATTCTATTGCTTGTTTAAAATATATTAGCAATATTTATTCGTCACTCATACAAATACATAGTGCATCACACTCAATAAAATTTTTTTCTTAGCTATGGATTCAATGGCATAGGGTAACCTAATTAAAAATGGATATATTAATATAAAAAAAATTAATGATAAACATAATAATAAGGTAAATTATACCGAAATGTTATAACGTTTATGGATAAGTTCTTTACAGGTCACAACGTTTAGTGAGTAAGTTCATTTTAGGTCATAACGTTTTTAAGTGATTCAAAAAGAGTCACAACGTTTAAAGAAATAAGTCAATTGAGATCACTATTAACATGTGTCAACATTAAAAATATTTAATTAAAACTTACAAAACCTTTTTTTAAAGTCCAATTGCATATATCAATAGAGGAAATATTTAACTAAATCTCATAAGACACTTTTTCAAATGTTATGGTATTTTTAAACTTTTCAAAATTTATGATCTAAAATAACTTACTTCTAAACGTTGTAATCTTATGGTGTAATTTACCCCATAATAATATGATAATTAATTTAAAAAATTATATTATATCGTATATTTATAAGAATTTATTAATGATTTTGTTATTATATTTTCTAACTTCATAAATATGAAAAAAAATCATAAATAAGGGTATTTAGTGCATTTGGTAAAATGTTACATATATTACTTGAAAATTAATTATCAATTAAATAATGGAGTTAATATATGATATAACTAGTGTTATTTAGTAATATTTTATGCGATTAAATCATAGTATTTGTAACATGAACAATATAATTAATTTGTGATGTACTACGAATAAAAAGTACTTGTTTACAAAAATCTATTTAGTTAAATATAATTTTATAAGTAAATTTAATTCTACTAGTTATTGTGAAAGAAACAAAGTCAAAGAGTGAGAGAGAGAAAGAGAAGAGAAAAGATAATGTAATAAACGCATGTTGAAAAAATAAAAAATACACTTATAGAATCCTCTTAAATGTAAAATCAAGTACTTAACTACTAAATATCTTTATTTTCATGTTTTTATTTACCCTTTATAATATACGTATAATACAAAGTAGTTAACCACTAAAAAATTAAGTTTTTTCTTGGGATGCCCGGGCCCTATCTGTCCCCTTGGATCCGTCCACGTGATCCCTCTTCTTTTATCAAGTGAAATAGGTTTGGAATATAAACAAATGGTAAAAGAACTTGGTGCCCCGAAGCATATATTAATACAATCATTTACTCGCTTTGTTAGTTCAACAGAATAGGATTCCACAAGATTCAATATGCATTAATTATGAGGAGAGTACATTAAGATGCGAGGGTGTTTGGTTTAATAAATTGATTAAAAAAAAAAGATTATGATCTCATCACTCTTACATGTGTGTTATATAGGTCTTATTGAGGGGCAATTTTGATATACTTAGTCTAAAAAGAATAATTGTTTGATGTGTTCTCTAACATTAATTATATATCATGGGAAAAAGTGCATAGCGAAATGAAAAATTTTTCTACTTTATCCTTAACAACTATGCACTCATTATCAAATTTAAATGTGCTGGTAGCATTTGATTTGGACAATTTTAGAGGTTTGGACCAAACGAATCACCAAATAACATGTTTGAGTCACAATATGCATAATAGATATAAGACAAGAATCATAGTACTAAGAAAGATACATAAATATAATATAAAATTTAATATATATTATCTTTTATATTGTACTGTTCATTTCTTTTTATTATAATAAACACGGTGTATAATATATGTCCATTTCAGAACTTTTTCAAATAGCAGCCTTTCGCAGGTAATGATTAATGAGTCACCACATTCATGAAATTTGAAACAGAGATTTTGTACAACTTCTCCAGCTTTCCCGAGGTAATTAGAAACCCATACCAAGAACACCTGAGTGGGGTTTTTCATGAAACCAGAAAACATACTATAAGAAGGTGCCACCACGCGTGTATATCCATTAACAGTATTCCTGCCAATTTTAAGGTCTTCAATTTTTCAAGATTGCAGCCAATCGTGTTAAGACAATTGAAAGATGATCCATAGGCACGTGTCAATAGCTTAGTCCCAATCTTTTACGAGGAAATTGACCCACATTGCTTGTCTTTTCTCCTATTTTTGTCATCACCTTCCCCAGAATAGGATGTGTCGAAATCCCCATCCTTAAAAGACAATCCACGTGTCGAGAATGAAAGTGCCCGGATCATTCTACGTGTCCTTTTGACTTACCAAACTAATCATATTTTCAAACCACATAAATTTATTTCATGAATCAGCATTATCAATTACCACTTTTATTCACAACCTTCTTCAAGCACTCCACGTTAACTAAATTTCAAATTGACACCAATCACTAGGGAACAATTCAGTTTTTTGAGACACCAATTCATGGTTTGACCTACCCATAACCATAAGCCACCGTTATTTTAGTATATGTGTCTTTTCCATTTTGAATATGATAATGTAATTTAAACATGTAAGCAAGTTATTTGTGTGTAGCATCTACCGATCTTGCTAGAAGTTTACCAGAAGAAGAAACCCAAAAGCCAAAAGCAAATATACTTTTATCTTTCTATCGATAGATTTATTTAGTCAATTAAATAATTATTAAAATAAATATAATAATTGATTTATAAAATATATCAATAAAAAATTTAAATATTTCACACACACAAAGATATATATTTCTATTTTCTCTTTTAAGACCTATATATTTATTTCTATTTTCAGTTTAGAGTTTATATTTTTTACCTTTTCATTTGAAGAACTGCATTTAGTGGCACTTGCAGCATAGAGTTGCTAATGTCCTATCTAGACTCATTTTTGATAATTTAGAATTTGAAATGATGAAAATAAGAATATATATTCCAAAATGAAAAAGATGAATTCCTTCTAGTAATATACATTTTTTTTTTAGATAAAGTATTGAACTAAATTGTTTTAATAAATCAAATTGAATTTTATTGAAAAAAAGAACGATCTTCCTTTAGCATGACATATGTCTACCAATCCCACAAAATAAAATTATCAACATAAACCATATAAAAAATGATTATGTAAGTACCATAACTAAATTACATATAAGAGATGTGGTTTGCTTAGAATCAATGATATCACATGCATTACATACGATTTAAAAATTTTATTATGTCGCAAGATCACATTGAATATATAACATATATAGAAAGGTAATCCTGTATATTGATCATACGATATTCATCTAAAAACAAAATTGTATGTTGAACTTGTAACATACTTACAAAAGAAAAAAAAAATCATATATTAAACATGCTATTGTGTGGTAATATTTAAATAATACTTTTATATAATTAATATTTATACAAATAATTTATAATATACAAATATCTTTTTTATTTCTTACTATATATCATCAAAATGAATATGTCTAACGCTGTTTTTGACTTATCTATATATATACACGCACGTACGAAAGAAAATGCACTAAGAAAAATCTAGTTTAATCTAATCCGACCTAATCACTTACTTTAAGAAGAAAATAAAACCATGACTTTTGCACACAAAGCCCCTAACGTGTCAATGTTACTCCTTCGTTACATTGGCATTTTTTTTTTTTTCACTTTATTTCTCTCATTCCTTCATCTTTTGAAAAACTCCGGCCTAACGCCAACTCGCACCACCCCAGGTGCTGGCACGTGTCCATGGTCCCAATGTAGGCGCGGACCGAAACACGCGCGTGATAAACGTCCCCTTTATTTAATATTACTAAACATTTCGTTTGTCTTGTCGGCATTTCAGCTTTCAAGGATTATTATAATATTCGATGTCCTTTCTGCCATCCAGCATAACTGGGTCATTTGCGTTACTGCCCCCGGTAATTTCTTTTTTTTTTTTTTGCCGTTACTTTTCTCGATAATTTGATACTCGGTAGTTAAATTTTTTATGAAAATTAATTTGATAATTAAATTTTAAAGTAGTTATTTTATTTTTATTTAGATATTTATAGCAATTATTATCATTTTTTAATATTAGTAGTTTTATTTAATGACTTGAAAGAAATATTATGTTGGTGCTACACATTAGGAAATGTATCAATATTCGACAGTAAATTACCAATATTAAATAATAGATAATAGTAAAAATAAAATATGAAAATTTGATTGAGAAGTATGTTTAATATTTACCCTACTTTCGTTTTAACATTTATAATTTAATTAAGAACTACAAAAATGTGACATAATCGAGATCTTTTACGAAATTATTATAGCTGTACTATCAATACGTAATGATTCCAATGTTGAGGGGAAAAAAAAAAATCTGGTGGTTAAAGCGTAGGAGAGAGATTCAGTCAAATTGCATATGTCTTAAAGTTAATATTTGACTTGTACTTTTTCGAGTTAATTTTATGTCAAGTTGCATTTAATTTAGGAAAACGTTTTTTTTTTTTTCACTAAGCATAAATAGTCAAATCATAATTACTAGTTTTTACCCTAATAACTTATCATTATAAGTCATAATAGCAAAAGGTCTCCTATGGAATGGCCAAAAAAAAGAAAAGAAAAGAAAAGAAAAGGTCTGCTGTGTGATACTAAAAGAAGTAATAATTCATGACCGAGGAATATGACGATGCAAGATAGATATATTTTTTAAAGGAAAAAATTATTTCATTTGTTTTTAAAATTGCATTTTCCCATATTATTTAGTTATCACAATTGAAAAATTTATTTTGAGGATTCCTGTCATATCCAACCTCCATAGTATTACTAAGTATGATCCATATAACTTTAACGTACTCTTGATCTTTAATATTAAAGTGGATATACCTAATTTTTAGTGTCTTTAATATTATTATTTTTCTTTTATATTTGTAATGATTCTTGAACAGATTTGTCCACATTCATCCATGTAAATTATATGTGAAAATTGCCAAAATTCACACACACTAAATAACCATTTTGCAAACTTGGAGATTTACGTGATATAAGATGGAAGTTGCATATAGTTTTCGAGTAGTAGTAAAGTAATAAAATTAATAATTATTTTTAAATCTATTGATAAAAAAGTTTTTCAATAACATTGATGTACAATCTAAATTAATTATAGCTTATAAGTATTAGAAAAATTATGGCATATGAATAATTTTATAAAAATTGCTTTATAGGTTTGTTTGTTATAGTGTATATTACATCATTTTCTTTGTCTTTTTTTTTTATTCTTTCATGTAACTAATATTATATTTAGTTTGCGAGGATGGACTTGGAACTGAATCGTAATTCTAGGTTTCATTCCATTTCTAATATTTGGATATACTTTCAGAAGCTGGAATTGTGCTTGCTTGGAGTTGACACATTTTGAAGGAGAACTAAATTTTGCCTTTGGGAATATAGAATCGCAGTTACATTTCAACTTTATTAATTACTCTTTTATGTATTTTATATTTGTATTTATTTTTGGGATTTTTCGATAAATATACTTTATAATTACATATTTCCATTCCATTCTGTTTCTTCCATATACACTTATAACAAACGTGATGTTTGGTATGCATGAATTATTTGAAATTAAATAAATCAAAATAAAATAAGTTTTAAAATAATAAGTTATTTTTATATTTGAAAGTATACGTAAAATGAAATAGGATTTAATAACGATAAAGTATATTTTTTTATAAATGGTCCTAATGATAAATATAAAGTATTATTATCATAAGGTCAAAAGATAATAAAATTACATAAAATTAAGGGAGTTGGAATTGGATGAGAAAAAAAGTAGAATTGAATCTCCATAAAGAGTTAAATTCACAAATTGTAGCTAGTAAAAAGTACATCCAGACATAGAATGTGGCCATAAAGCTGAATTTTTATTTCTCTCTCTTTGTTTTTTTTTCCTTCCCCAAAAAGCAATATACCTCGATAAAAAATGTAAAAAAAGCATGCACATATAAGTTTCTAGAAGGGTTAGGAGAATCGAGGTAACACGTGTCCAATGAGTCGCTTCCTGTGTTTCAGGATGGTTCATGCACCTAAATCAGGGCATGGGCTGGGGTGGGGAGGGTGCTGGATAAGGTCGGTCTGCTCGACAACGCAGAGCCCAAAAACTTTGTACGTGGCAACCTCTGAGCGATGATTAACCCATGCGGGCCCCATCATGGTGACAACAGAAAAAGACGACCGTACTTATCGCCTCTGTAATCCTACGCCTATATAATTCCACCTCGCTTGGAAAATAGAAAAAAATTTTTGGAAAATTTAATTCTTTGATTAAATCCAATACCCTCTCTCTCTCTCTCTCTCTCTACAAATTCCTAAAGAATTCTCACGTAACCGGACGATCCGAGACCATGGGTGTGCCAGCGTCCGACCCGTTAGCCCAATTAAGCTTGCCTCCGGGTTTCCGGTTTTACCCGACCGATGAGGAGCTTCTGGTGCAGTACCTTTGTAGGAAAGTGGCCGGTCACCATTTTAGCTTGGAAATTATTGGTGACATCGATTTATACAAGTTTGATCCTTGGGAATTACCTAGTAAGTTTTATGATACGAAATACTTGGTTAGTAGGAGTCCGGTCTCTTTATTCTGGTTACGTTAGATTAATTGATCGATTGGTGTATTGATGTTTATGCAGGCAAGGCAGTTTTTGGTGAGAAAGAGTGGTATTTTTTTAGTCCAAGGGACAGGAAGTACCCGAATGGTTCACGACCCAATAGAGTTGCCGGGTCGGGTTATTGGAAGGCCACGGGTACCGACAAGATTATCACCACCGAAGGTCGTAAAGTTGGGATAAAGAAGGCACTTGTTTTCTATATCGGCAAAGCACCGAAAGGAACCAAAACTAACTGGATTATGCACGAATATCGGCTCATCGAAACTCACCGCAAAAATGGTAGCTCCAAGGTATTGATATATCCAATAGTACGACGTCAATTCATTTAGTCTTAAAGGTTCCTTGCTTCCGAGTTATTTTTTTACACATTTCAACCTAAATTTTGATTTTGATCTTGATTTGATTGGTTAAACAGTTGGATGACTGGGTTTTGTGCCGAATCTACAAGAAGCACTCAGGTGCTCAAAAATCTATGTCGGGTGTTTCGAGCAAAGAACATAGTCATGGTTCATGTTCCTCGTCATCTTCCTTAGACGACATGCTCGAGACTTTACCTGAAATCCACGACAGAAGTTTTGCTCTGCCCCGTGTGAACTCGCTCAGGGCCATTCAAGCTAATCAAGCGTATGAAACAAAGCCCAATCTCCTAAACTTGGGCTCGGGAAACTTCGATTGGGCCAGCCTCGTTAATCAGGGAGCCCCCGAATTCGTTTCGGGCAATAATCAATTCCAAGCTCCGACAACCCAACAAGGAGTTATGAACTTCAGACCTTCAAATGACGTTTTTGCCCCTGGAGTCGCGCAGCACATGAAGTTGAGTAACAATTTGGTGGAAGAGGAAGTGCAGAGTGGGCTCAGGACGAGTCAGCAGCGAGGTGCTGGTTTGATTCAGCAGCAGAACTCGGGTCTGCTGGCTCAGAACTTCCCTAACATGGTCGACCCGTATGGGTTCAGATACCCTACCCAAGCTGTCGGGTTCGGGTTTAGGCAATAAGGAGAAGTAGAATGGAATGCATTTCTGTAGAGGAAATAAAAAACCAAAATTAGGAGTGAGGTGCATTTCTGTAAATATTTGGAATTCTTTGGGCTAACACTACGGCTTTAGATTCCAAGGGGGGGGGGGGGGGGGGGCGGGGTGGAAGAACATATTATATATGTATTTTTTAATTTAGGTATTGGGCACAAATGAAATTCGGCAAAAAATTTGATGATGTCTTTTCTTATTTTGGGCCATGATTATAAGTCTAGATTGAGACTGATTCAAGCTGTACACTCCTAGGCTTGTTTGTGTACAATATATCTAATGTTTATTGTTATGGTTTCTTTTCATGAAATTGATCTGTTAAGATGGTTTTATTATTTTTCAAGCATAGGAGTTTGGGTTTGATCTGGTATTAAATTGAGTTAAAAATTCAGGTTACTTGATTTGGAATTTTTAGGTCAGGATGGTATAATTAATTATTTAATTGTTAAAATAAGTATATGAAATTGGATTGTTAATTGTTATGAGACAGCTGGAATCAATAGTGGGAGCAAGAAGTTTCTTTGGGATGTTTGGAGTTTGCCATGTCGTTTGTTTAGAAGAATTTGGGGATGACGAAACATCGTGGTATTATTTTCTGGTTTCCTCTGCTATGTAGGAGATTATAGTGTCATTGTCGGATTTATTCAGTTAGTTAGGAATGCGCAATACATTTTAAATTCACTTTGGTTCAGTGTGTGTCTCTTAAATTTTATTAGGGATTAGAAAATTCTCCATCGTATGAACATCATATGAGGTTATTTTCAGTGTTCCTTTTGTTGGTTTTTTTTTTCCTCTCTTTCTTTCTTGTTTCTGTTTTTTGGTAAGAACATCATATTGGTGGTTGTAAATTACCATTTTTTATTTTAAAATCAATTGTAATTTTAATATCTATATTTTTAATCTTAAAATAAAAACTTTATTAAAATACAATTCAAAAAATTATAAATACTAAGTCAAAACATTTAGTTATAAAATTATCAAAAGTTGAGAGGAGAGAAGTATATCTCCTTGATTTCATTTTTTTTCCGTTGTCTGTTGTATTATTCAATGGGAAGTACTGGCTGCTATCTTTGTATGGTAATAATAATAGTTATTATTTTTTTTTTTTATTTTGGGGAAGAGAGGGAAAATAAAATACAGCTCACTTTGAATATGATTCATTTTATGATGAAATGCTAGTAGCACGTGGTTACAGTGAATTCCAGAAAATGCCTCTTCCGAATTCCGATAGATATGGTCAGATAGGGTGGCAAAAAAAAAAAAAAAAAAAAGAAGATAAGGTCTGATTGGAATACATGTCATCCCTGATCATTAAAATAATAGTAATAATCTAAAGCGTTCCTTTTTTTATTTTTTATTTATTTTCGATCAATTACAAACAGGAGAGGGATCCGAGCACTCACCTGAGAGATGAGAACGAAGAAAGATGATATTAGGTTATAGAAATTATTATTAATGTTTGCGCCTAAAATTTGTATTTTATATGTATTTGATTTATATATGGTTTGATTGATCTAATTAGAAGTAAAAATATTTTTTTTATTTGTACGTGTTTTTATGTATTATTGGATTTTTATTTATATTTTATATATATTTATATTTTATTTGTATTTGATTTATATATGATTTGATTGATCTAATTATAAGTAAAAATATTTATTTTTTATTTATATGTGTTTTGTTAACAAGTAATTTATTTAAAAAAGATAAAGAAGAAGATTAAAAAAAAAAAAAAAAAGGACGAACCTAGGCGACCTTTGAGCTCAGGGATAATTAAGGGAGCAGGAAAAAAAAAATGCTTAAAAGAGACTATAGCGTTCTTTAACAGCTGGCGTTACGTTACGTCGTCAGGCTTAATTTCATGACGCTAATAAGTTTATTCTTTCAGTCGCTGGGGGAAGCTTTGGCTGGTACTAGTTACGACGGATTTATTGATTACAGCAATTTTTCAAAATTTGAGGTTGATGGTCGTGTTTTAAAATATGATACTAAATCATAATACAAATAAACACGAGAGTAAATATCGTGAGATGGTAAAATAAATATAATAAATGATATATTAATTATTTTAATAATTTAATCAAGTTATTGTTTTGTTAAAATTAATAGTGAGATGGTAAAATTTTCCATTTTGGTTTAAGCCATTATACTTCTTAATATTTATTAGTTGAGCAAACACAAAATCATGCAAGCAGTCCCAAATAAAATCGGCCACGTCTGGCTATTACGTCACAGCATTCAGCTGAGAAACCTGGTCCTCATGATGGACTTTTAAAACATAACCGAGTCCATCAGTTACAGATTTGGACAGAAAACAAAATAGACTACTAGGAACTAGGAAGCATCATATTATATAGCATTTTCAGCTCCTTTTTAGACAGTTGCAATAAAATTGTGCGCCAAACTGTTCACTTCATTAGTTATCCACTTCACTCTCATCATCGGATCGTTCAAGATAATCTTTTTTTAGCAAAAAATTCATTAAGAACAAAATTTTCTGATATGATCTCGATAACTAAATGACATTCCTCGAATCAGGCTTAATAATAAGATTCTCTACATTAAATTCTATTGCCATCTTAAGATCCTAGTAGATGATTATCCATGATCTTTACATCCATTAAACCTTTCATAAGTCTTAAAGGCATCATGGTGTAATAATGTAGTACAACTTTTTGTGTATATAATTTTATTAAGTTCTTTTAAATATTAAATTGATTAATTTTAAAGTTTATATACCTAATTACATATTTTTTCAAAGTCTAGATACTATTTAGTCGAGCTAGATGTTATATGATATAAGATACAATAAGATTACCTTTTCACGCTTATATTAAAGTTGGGGATTCCATAGCTTGTCATGACGAGGAGGTTTAGCCTAAAAGAATACAAAAACACATCCACAAACCCTCACAAATGTCTTAGTTGTACATGACGTACTTTGAATGCACCTTATTTGTTATGTATTAAAGGCAGCATGTATAAATGAGTTCTCTATGAATACCAATTATCTTTGGACATATGGTAATTATAACTGTTATACTTCAGAGTTTAATGTGAATTTTGATGATATAATTTAATACACAATCAACTATTTATTTATTGTAAACTAAACTTAATTAGTAATGTATATATATGCGTGTTTTGTGCTTGTTTGTGGTGTTTTTGCAAATTTTTAGTAGAACAAGAGATTTCGAGAGCAAAAGTAAAAAAGTATTTAAATGCGCGAAAGAAGCTTTTAGACTTGTCAAAAGTCAAGTTTAGGGCTTGACACATCAGAATTTAGGGCTCAACACGCCTAAAATCAAAGGCTTGACAAAGCTAAAGAAGCAAACAATGCTGCGAGGGTCAAGTTTAGGGCTCAACAATTAAAATTTGAAGCTTGCCAAAGCATGCATATAAAAACTAATGAGCGCAAAATTTAGGAGCAACAAAGTGAGGCGTGACGGGTATTTGAGGCTTGACGGGTTAAAGTCAGAGGCTGATGTGGAAAGAAAAAGAGCTGTTGGAGTACATTTAATGCTTGACAGGTTATAGATATTATGTCTAACGGACTTTTGAACTTTAAAGGCTATGTATATATATAAAGTCCTGGGGATTAACATGTTGAAGCGAAGTAGTGCCAAATTATTTTACGAGCTCATTAAGTGCGATCAAACAAATCCTTTTTCTTTGTTCTTTGGTACATAATATTTGTAAATTATTAAGAGAGAGAAAATTTACTCTAGTACTTGGTTCATATTTAGTGCTACTTATATAAAAATACTTAGAGAGAGAAGAAATATTTTATTTCCTATAGGTGTAATATTGGTTGTCTCGAGCCAACTTTTGAAATTACTTGAAGCGGTGGTGAAGACTTCGAAAGAGGTATTTGATGGACCGTTGAGAGTAGGTAAAGGATCGAGCTCTACGTTATGTTTGTGACTTGATTTGCTCTATCCCTCTCTTTTATTTTATACATTCTATTTATTGTCTATTTATTCGCTTCAAATTTTTTATTTTTAATTTGTTGATTTTAAAATTTTAGATAAATACTTAATTCATTCTCCCTCTTAAGTATTCGTAATGTATTACCAATAACATTATTTATAAAAAGAAAAAAAAAACTAACATGTATATTTTATTAAATTTTTATTAATACTTATGCTTTTTTTTTGGGTAAATAATACTTATCCATTACTTACATATAAATAGTGTGCAATATATATAATTTTTTTTTCAACTCTGTTATATGTTAAATTGATGGGTTTGACATGTATTTAAAAATATTTAAAAATCACCTTCTGAATTTCAGTCGTCGCAGGAAGTCCAGCCGTAATCTCCCTAAATATATTATTAATAAACTACATAAAGACTTAACCGCATGAGGATGAGGATCAGAACGATAATGGCGTGAAAGAAAATAAAAAGGTTACGTGTTCGGATAATGGCCGAGAAAAACTAATATTCTTTTAATAAAAAGTATAAACAAAATATAATTTTATAAAACTATTTACATATTATAATTTATCATACCAATAATTGTTCCCTATGTACCACCGATGCATTTCTCGTACAAAAGGGGAGCACATTGTATTTGACAACCACTTTAAATAAAGGCTGCTCCATACGATGATACGCTTAAAGTCATATAAACGACAACCGCCCAACCAACAGTGTGAAGATAACTACAAGAAAATCGTAGATATTATTGGAGTCGTCAATCTTTGAAGTCGTATCGTATGTGCACATGGGAATAATCCTCGAACCACCATTCATTGAATGCATTAATTAGTTTTGAGTACAGGCCCAGCTAACAAGATGAAAGTAGAGGGATTATCTATGTTAATTCCTCGCTTGATAAGTATAAAGCATTTGAAGTTAAAAAAATTGGATTGGATGGAACTGAATTGAAATAAAATGAGTTTTAAAATAATAAATTTACTCATATATAAAAATGTTTATAGAGTAGAATGAAATATGTATATACGATATTATATGTGTAAAAATGTTTTTAACCATACTATAGATAATAAATATATAATAAGATAAATTGGTTATTAAATTGAATATAATTAATGAGGATGGAGTAAGATCCCAATTTTACTTTTCAATACATAACCAAAATCCTCTTTTAATCATAATTGTCAATTATTCCAAAGAGTCATCATCCTAGGTTTCTTTTAATGGCACTTGTAAATATGAAAAGTAAGTGGGATTGAAACCATAATTTTATTTTGCATCCGTTCTTGGCTATTGAACTTACCAACATTAAAGATTTAAATATCGAAAACTTACTTTTAAATCTCGTAAATTTACTAGTTAGGTCCTTGCAAACTAAATCCCTAATCTGAATAAAACTTGTATCTTGATGAAAATGAAATTAGAGTTGTACAAGCAAGTTAAGATATGCATAGTAATTTGCTTAACTAACACAAAATGGCAAGTAGAATTAAAATATTCGATTCCTATTAATGTGCCAGCCATTTTGACTCACTCTGCATACCTAATGGGTTAAAATGAGCTAGACTGATGCGGATCAATCAATTGTCAAACCTGTATTAGAATAAATATAATAATGCATGCATGTAAATTACAATTACAACGTAATGTTAAAAAGAAAAACCATAAAAGAATTGAAAATAAATTTAAGAAAAGGAAACCTTAATCTTTGTGTTTTTTAGATTTGACAATTATGGTGGATGGTGATGGACATCATATTTCAAACTTTGCATTTAAATTTAAATTGAATTGTTATTTAGATGTTGATTAATGATGATGGGGGTATCAATCCTTTTGTGGTGAAGGTAATTTTTAGATGACATGGTTTTGATATTTTTGGACTAAATTATATTTACAAGTAATCAATTATTTAAATGAAATTAAGCTAAATACCTATAGGAAATTGTGAAAACAATATTATTTTTCCAATATGTAGATAAGTTTTTTTTTAATTTATAATTTAAAAATAACATAGCATAATTAAATTATAATATTAAATTTTTGAAAAAAGAAAAAGAGAAAATCATAACGGATTGATATGCTAGCTCACTTAACATAGAAACTCATACATGGAGGTTTGAGCAAAAATCTATTGGTTCACATTATAATCCGAGATTAAAATAAGTTACTCTACATAACCTTAGGGTTAAGTAAGATCCGACACATTGGCTTGCATGACCTATCGACACAACTTTAAATAAAAGCTGTTTTACAGGGGGAAAAGAATAAGGAAAAAAAAAAAAAACGCAAATAAAATACTAAATGTCACGTAGACAACCCAATCACAGTGCACGATCATAGGTTTTTAAGATATGCATTGACCATATGGATTCTTAACTTGCACGTGTGGTCAAATTAGGTTTCATGCCTAATGTTTTCTTTGACGAAATTTGTCTTATTCCTACTTTTTGGACTTTTAGTTTTGACCATATCTGCTTAGAAAAGCGCATTTACAAAAAGAAATTTCAACTCTACAAGTTTAGGGAGGATTACTTATATTCTTCTATATCAGGTGTACATAGTTTTATTCGCATTGGCTTCCTTTGGGAGCTTACTTCGAAGTTAAGCTTATTTTTTCTTCTTATTTTGGGAATATTGAACTTCTAAATAATTTAATATTTACATCGGGATCTCCCTTTTCACTTTCTTTCTTTCTTTTTCTTTTTCTTTTTCTTTTTCCCCCCCTCTTTTTGATTGAATTATATACCAACTCTTTTTATGCTGTGCAATCAACATTATTATAGAAATTAAAATGCTAAATTATAAAAAGTTTAACATAAAACATTCATACTATATTTATCATTATAATTAATGAATTCATACAAAAGTTCACAAAAAAAAAAAAAAAACATATTCTTTCATTCTATTGTATTTATTTATTTTTTTAAAATTTTACGATATGAAACTGGATCATTCTTAGTAAATAAACAACTCAACTTAAATGATATCTATAGGATTCATTTTTTAAATTTAAGAATATAGATATATATTGCATGCTTCATTTTATTTATATATATTAACATGTATTTCTGTCATCCTGTTGGAACTGTTATAGGGTTTTTACTTTTCGTCTTTCTTCATATCAAAATAAAAGGGAAAAAAAAAGAAGAGAAAATCTACTTTAATTCCATCTATTCCTATAACACTCGTGGTCAAATAACTAAGGATTTCTAAAGGAAAAATGGAATGAATTTAGCTTGGAATAAAATCGACCCACTAGCTCAATAGAACTTGCTAGGAAGTTTTCATGACGACGAATTGCGGAAACAAAGGACTATTATTCTTTGTAAATCGGCAAGTCAAATTGGCAATTGTTTCTACTTAATTAACGGATCGATCAAAAAACGTTTCAATTTCAAACACTGTTCTAACAATGACGAAGACCACACAACATAATCTGAAAAGTATAAAACCTCGTTTTTAATTACAAGGATATGAAAATTATCCTATACCCGAACATCCTATTCCTGCGGTCAAGTGGTTGGATATAGATACATATATAGCACGTGTTGCAAAAATGCTATGATTTTAATTCTACTTTACTTTATCTGAAAGTCATACCTTTATTCTATAACAACTCATGGGCATGATGTCGACTAATGAATATTCAAATTTTAGTAATATTCGTCATTTCTGAGGAATTTCTTTATTTGTGGCCAATTATTTTCCACCACTTATTATTATTATCATTTTTTTCCTTCTTCAATTTTCTTTTTCTTGGCATACATCATTATCGTCTGATATCACAAAATTCATGCTTTTATTAACAAACACGAAGTTAATATATTATCACGTTGGACCACGCCGTCATTATTTCATTACTAAACGTCGAATGAAGCTTTTAGCTTTATCATCTTTCTACTTCGAATTTCGGGAAGGATGTTTTTCCTTTCGCAATAGGCATTCCAACAAGATATTGAAAGGATGGGGTCTCCTCTCCAATCTACCCCGTAAATTGTGTAATTTGTCGCTTAAACTTTACAATTTAATTATAAATATGAGTAAAAGGTGCTCTCATATAAGAGGATTAATATAAACATATCAGCTCATTAAGAGCCTCTTGATCTCTCTTAATAATTAATTTTCTCTTGTCCAAGTTCATCTATCTTTAGGGTTTCTAGGTGTTATTGAATGCATAAAATATTTTCTATTCATTTTTATATTTGTTTACGCTGACATTTGTTGAAAATTAAGAAAACACTAATTTTACAATAATATCACTACAACAATGAAAAACTCAAAAAGCAAAGTACTTAACATAAGGAATCGTGTTAAAGACCTTTGTTGTACAATGGTAAGAGCATGCATAGTCTTGACACAATACCATATGCTAAATACCTTATTTTTTGAGATTTTATACAATTTTGCTAAGGTCATTATGAAATCTTGGAGTCCTTATCCTTTTTCTAAATTTTTTTTTATAAATGGCTAAATAAACGAATCGAAAACGAAGAGAGAATAATTCAAGTATTAAATGATACCTATAGACCTCAAAATTAAGGTTCTCAAATAAGTTAAAACAGCTCGTAAGAAAGATACCATTAGAGAGCTAATGTATCACCTACGACACTAAATGAAATTCTTACCATTATACATACTCTAAGAATCTTATTTATTTAGGATTCTAGTATACAAGAGTTCTGGGCTACTATCAACTCTTTAAGGATCTCTCCTTCTTAAGGTCCTCTTCAATATTAATCTCTTAAATAGAATGAGTAAGTATCAAATTAAAAATTGCTAGTCATAGTAGATAAAAAGTTGCTATCTCAAGTTTATTGTCCCTATTGTGTCTCCATGAATAAACATCTAACACGTATCATAAATGCTTTCTTTATTTTAAGGATTTTTTATTCTTTTTTATTTATTTGACACATGTCAAATGTTTATTCGCGAAGATACAATACGAATAGCCAATTTGGAACAATAAACTCATTTTCACGAATAGTCATCACATTCCACCACCGTTACTTTTAAAAGCCACAAAGATTTGTAAACTTTTGAAACCACAATAAGGCTTTTGATCATTATAAAAATATCGAAAAGAAAGGGTTAGATAAACGTTTTCCATCGATAAATCCTAACTCTCAATTAACTTGATTTCCACATAGGTATCTAACCTCACCATCGTGGCCTAACCCTTACGCATGCCCTTACGTCAGAGTACCATAAATATGTATTCCTGCTCATCTCCACAAAGCCAATATCGGATAATAGCTACACTTCGTCAAGGATAACCGCTAAAGGATGAATTTGGATCATTAACTTTGCATAGATGTCTTCATGAATTTTTCTCTTCTCGCTGCCGCAAAAAGTCTATAAAGAAAACGTGCTTTATTTCCTTTAATGTTGATCTTTTCATAAATTACTCCGCCACGCAACTAGAGCTATCAATATTTTCCCAAACCACAAGATGAATATCTAAGATATTATTTAATCAACTAAGTTTCTATCTCTATTAGGAACTTTTGTATTGTTTGGATCTTTTCCTTTTTTCCCCCCTCCTTTATCTTTATTCATTCTGTTTTCATTTGAAAATCTGACATTTAGAAAAAAAAAATATATCCAAAATAGACATCTTATTTGTTTCTATTTTATAATTATGGTAAGGTGTTAATGATGGGAGAAGGAGAGTTGAAAAATGAAAATTCATGTATATTTCAGAAAAAAAAATGTTTAAGTAAATAATGTGAAAGATAAATAAATTTAATTTTATCAAGATTATTTATTAGAAACTTTATAATCTAATCAATAAGACTGTTCAACTCATTATCTTATTATTAAAATAATTATAACAGGTGATGTAATAAATATTTTAATACTTTAATCATGGATGTCTTCGAATCTAAGTAGAACCAATCCATAATAAAAGAAAAAAAAAACTATAGAACTTTCTAGATTAGTTAGGTATTTAGTTTTTATAATAGGGGAATATATACTCGTATAATGTTGTTATAGAGATATAAAAAATGGAAGATGTACGAACCAATTTTATCTTAGTAATATGGACATGTGATTTATTTCACACGGTTTATGATGGCATATGGTACATATTATAGGTGTGCACTCTATGGATGGTGTCCAGCTATACTTTGCTTGAAAGATAAGCTGTATATGGTCAATGTGCTCCGATGTTGGGTGGATGCAGAAAGATATTTGTTTTAGTTGTAGCGTTCTATCTGCCCAGAGGAGAAAACGAAAACAAGGTCACTGTTGAGATCATGGTCCCAGTCGTTGGAAATCATTAAGATATCAGAAACTATCACAAGGTTCTCGTGCTTTTGCTGATAGTCATTGTCTAAAACCTAGGCTAAGTTCAATTCACTTAGTTATTTCCTGAACCTAGAAGACCTAACATTTCCGAGGAATACTCGGTGCCCACAATCAGCCGATGCCTATCATGAAAAGGGTCCCCAAATAAAGGATAATCACATAATCTATACGTATATTATGCACAAGCCATATGCATTAATACAATTAAACTTACGCCAATTAGAGTTGCATTACGATTTTCTTACCTTGAAGTATTTACGTTTGTAAATAGAAGTTGTTTCCTTCTACCCCTTCAATGTGACTTAGCCGCTAATAATAGTTAATTAATGGCTTTGTATACTGTCTCTTGGGAGGAGAAGATGGTCGGAGTCGTCATCCCCAATTTGATTGGACCGGCCATTGATAATTGGTTTATGACCAGCTTGTCTATTTAGGCATTGACACTAGGACAAGTAGCCCCAAATCATTTCTTCTTGACTTTGTTACCCTACTTAATGGCTAATATTGGCCATTCTATAACTTATGTTCTTTACCCCACATTATGAGATGGATTTCTCATCCTACTCGACCACTTTAACCCAATTTCATTACTCGCTTGAATGACTATCATGAATTGATGTATGGTCGACCGTCTAATTATTCTCTATTAAGGGTAGGTTCCCAATGTCTAGATCTATTCAATATCAACTTTATGTCCTACTAAGAAATGGCCAATGTTGGTTTATACATCATTCATCTACCCTTTACACATTAGAAAAAGATGTCTTGCAAGACACAAAGTCAACGACAACCTCCACACATGCTACTCAAATGATTCTTAATTAACTCCAATTTTATTAATTTTGGATGAATTCTAACTAACAGAGAAGAAAAGAACAACAAGAATGCGTAAATCACTTGCCTAAATTGTAGCAATGAAGTTTTAGTTCCATCTCCAACTCTCTATGCTTATTTATTTATTTTAAGGTAAGAAGTTTTGACCCTGCTTGAAGTTCAGTTGGCTTAACCTTTTTAGAATGTTTAAAACTCTCCAACTTACTTGATCGAGATTATAGCTCGATTGGTCGAGCCAAATTGAAGAGGCAAGTTCTAAGTTTGGTTAAGTGATTTGCTTATTTTGTGTGGCTACTTTAAAATTGGATTCTTTGTTGTTCTTAGTTTAGTCAATCAAACTTAGTTTGAGTTGAATGAATTTTGGTGTCTTGAATTTTTTTTTTTTTTTTTAGTCTAAGTTTCAAGCCTTCTATGATTTTTTAGCTTATCAAAATTATTTTAAATTATATTAATCCTTACGAGCCTTATTTTTAACATAAATATACAATTTAAGTTACTAGCACACTTAAACTAAAAAGAAAAAACTCCTACAACGTCTAAGGGAAACATGAGCAAAGGCTGAGTATCGCTTAATAACACTCCTCACTAAAATCTCGCTTAATTTATGCTCATATGAACATAAAGTAATCTTATTCAAATTCATATTCTATATTAGATATAATTGCAAATGAGCAGAGTTGAGTAGAACATTTGAAGGCTCAAGTTTGTCTCGTCTAAAAATTTGTTGAGCTCGAGTTTAAATTGAGCTTTCTATCGAGTTTAGAATTTAGGGTTGAACTTGACTTATTTAGCTAAACAGGTTTTATTTCAAGGTCAAGCTTAACTTGTTTACATATCAAGCTTGAGCTAAGCCGAATTTTTTATCAAGCGTAGTCGAGTTTTTATCGAGCTTGAAATTTATGCTCAAACTCAACATAAATAGATAGCTTGTTTATTCGTTTGTTTAACCTTAAAATAGTATATAAGAGCTACTAATTATATATATGTATATAGTACATAGAATATAGTTTTTGTTATTTTAATTATATATTTATGCATATTATATTAAAATATAACTTACAAATCTGCTAATAAGGTTATTCATGAGCCTATGACATGCCTACTTGTGAGTCTATTTGCGAGCTAGCCCACGCATGTAAATTAAAGTTCAAGCTCAACTTGTTTAGATAAACAAACTTTATTTTTGCCTTAAGCTTGTGAAATGATCTAAATTTAATTTCTATTTAACTTCCATGTATATGTTTTATTTATCTTAATTATTAAACTATATGAGCATATTGATTTATGAGAATCATGTTTGTAATATTAATATTGGAGTAGATGAGTTGGTAATAGTTTAAATGTGTTTAAGTTAGTATATCTTGAACATTACACATGTGTTATTTTGCATGTGTAATGAAAATTAATGTCATTATTTTATATATATTAATGTGTGTATAATATAATTAATATTTGTGTCTTTTATGTATTAATATGTTTGAAATAATTGACAGAAATTTTACTTAATTAAGCCCATTTTTCATGCCTAAATTGCACCTAAATGAGCTCCAAATTCAACCCAAAGTCTCATATGCCTTAAAAGTCAAACTTAAGATAATAATTAGTTCAAAATTTGCTTAATTAAGACCTCTTTTGTCAGCCCTCCATTTCCATATGAATTTCCATTTTCTTTCTTTCCTTTTCTCTTTTTCTTCTCACCAAGTTACAAGCCCTAAACCAAAGAAGGCTTACTCATGTAAGTTAATACAAGTATAGGTTTTGTTTTATTTCCTTTCTTATAGTATCTACGTGAGATCTTTGGTAGAATAAGTTTAATATCTTTTGAGTTGTTTGGTTCATGCATTGATATAGGTTGGATTGTGTTTTGTTATTGTGTGAATTTGTTTATGTGTTGTAGTAGTTATATGAAGTGTTGGGAAGGAATAATGTTGATTTGAGTAGTTGAAGTTGAGGATGAGTGGAATGGGATTTGAAGTGATTTAATGTGTTGATTTAATGTTCTAAGTTGCTAGGATTGATTAGTATAGATAGGAGATAGTATATGAAGTTAAAAATGAACTTGAAGAAAGATTAAAAGTTTTGTAGGTTAGAAATTTTCAAAGTGCAAAACAGGGGAAATAAAGGGTCTGTTTGGATTGGCTTTTTTCCGGCAGATACAGATACTTTTTCAAACTTTTTGCTAACAAATTATTTATCAAGAAATAAATATAAATAAAAAAAAGTTGACAGTTCTCATCAAACGATCAAATAGAACAAAAATAGATAAAATTTAGATGCAAATCGGATATATTTACATATATCATTTTAAAAAAGATACAGATACAGATGAAATACAGACAATCCAAACAGACCCAAAATTGTTTCGAATAGCTTTGTTCTTGAACGTACGCTGGCATCTGGCACTTCAACGCCGCTGGCGTAGAGGCAATGTTGGAAGTGAACAGAATCAATTTTTTTAAAGCCTCTTTGAACGCCGCCGGCTTTTGCAAGAAAACTTTGCCAGCGTTTATTTTTCAAAATGTACGCCGGCCATTAGGGCTTCAACGCTTCCGGCGTATGGGCGGTGTTGGATGCGAACAGAATCAAAATATTTAACGCTGGGTGAAACGCCATCGGTGTATATTTCCCACGCTGCCAGCGTTCATTCAAATTTTGCCTGCGTAGGAAGGCCGCGTATCCCCTAAGTTTTTCAAATTCAAACTTATTCAATCTTCAATCTTCAATCCTTACTTCATATATGATCTCCTAATGAATATATAAGCTAGATAAGCATGTTTTATGCATGAATTAGATATTAAAACTATATGCAAAGCTTATTGAATCTCCTTGTATAATTAATCTAGGATTGTGATATATATATATATATATGTGAATTCTACATTCAATTATTGATTGTTTTGATATACTTATTTCAGTTAAAAGTTCTTCGGTTAGTTCCTCTCCGAATGAATATAGTGATATACTATTGGGTTTAGGTACGCAATAGCTTGTTTGTCGTTTGCTAGGACTAGGCATCCCTAATTTGATTTAATTCAATTCGGCTTAATGTTTTGATGAACTGGATGTCTATTACGCTGTTTAATCTAGTCTGAGGAGTAGCAAACCTGTCATGATGCAATGACATGTTAGTTAGGCGCTTAACTTAAGTCATGATGCAATGACTTTACCATGATGCAATGGTATGCTATGAAGCACTAGCGATTCATTTTGATTAAGTGGGTAGTCGATAGGGGGAATAGTATCCGAGTAACATTTACTTAAACTTAAGAGGAAATACCATGGTTTAGTTCAAACTTTATGGGAACTTGTGAACTAGGCTCATGCTGTGAACTGAGTTTAAGAAGAGTCAGGCAATGACTTTTGAACCCTAAATGAAGCTATTTTCTTTATGGAATAGATATAGGAGATATAAGTATTCGGACTGCTTATATCAACCCCCTGAGCAGCTGCTGTTACTCAGGATCCCTAAATTCTCAGAGCGTGATCTTAGGGTTTGAATACCCTCCTGTTGTTTTGTAAAAAAAAAAAAAAAAAAAAAAAAAACTTAATAAGATAATCACTGGTCCATTGATGCATTCCATTTGATTTAAGTTTGGCTTGATAACTTGTTCTTGTATTTTGTTATTGTGTACTGGGCCTTTGGCTCACTTTTGCTGCTTTGCAAGTAATGGATACAAGTTATATGATGATTTAGGTTACGGGTCAGACTTTAGAAATTCATGAGGAGTAGGACGAATAGGACTCGACCACCCTAGATTTTTGGAGAAGCTTTTGTTATAGCAAAAGTCTTTGTATAGAAGGCTTAATAGATAAGCCAAAGATGTAAAGACTTTAAGATCTTTTAGGGTTACTTTTTGTATTAAGAAAACTTGTAATTTTTGTAGTATCTTGTATTAGCACTAAACTTTATATATATGATGTATATGTATAGATTGCTTTTATTAGCAATCTTGTTTTGTTAAAAGTTGTTTATAAAGTTTTAGTAGATTTAATCAATTAATTTTCATAAAGTGTTAGTTTAGGACAACTTTACATATAATGTGAAAATGTTATATGTGATTGGGTACTCTAAATCTCGGAATTTAGTGGGTTGGGTCTTTACAGCTTGGCTTCTTTACTAATCATCTGTAATCTTATATTAACTTGATCTATTTAATTAAACAAAATCAATTACTAATTACTTTTTTCATTTCTAATTATAACCATCATTCAATATTAGATATACGGTTTGTTTATTTCATCTGTTTCTGATCATTTTGACATTTTATTTTTATTTTTTTCAAATAGATACTTGTTAAGAAACATATATAGATGAAAAATATATATTTTTACTCAGATAAACATATTAAATAGATGAGATACAATGCGAATCAGATATAAATAGATATAGATAAAAATCAAACAATTCAAACAAATCCATATTAAGAGCAAATAAATCACCTTAATATGCTTTTTGTTTATTAACAATAAAATTGAAGTATCTAAAAAAAATCCCTTCTTTATCAGGGTTAGATGCTGCCTTGCGGTTTCATATGATGTAATGGGGGGGCCAATTGGCCATTTTATCTCACAGTAAAATGTAATATATATTAATTTAAAGGGTAATCTTGAATCTGAAATCAGATATAGTAACCTTTTCTTTTTATATTCATTTTTTACTTTATTTTATTTTCACAGCAACAAATAACAATAAATTTCATTCATTAGAATTAGAGTTAATTATATAAATTCTCCCAAGTTACTATATATAATTTAATAGTATACCATAAATAATAGTTAAATTATCAATGATACAAATTCTTTGGTATTACCACATAGATTAATAGTAAATAATACTAATTTTATGACTTGATTTACTAAAACTTATATCATAGTTAATATTATGATAATGAGTGTGGATTTGATTGATTGACTACCTAATTACTTGTATTCAAATTAATAGTTTTTATAGTAGTGTAAATGCAACAATATTGTAAAGTGATAAGAAAACCTAAAATGTTTATAATTTATATATGTTTATAACCTGTTACTTTCCACTTGCATCTTCTTTAGGTACTTCTCGTAATTTATTTATTTATTTTTTGTTATAACAATACTTACACACGTTTTTTGAAATTTTAATTAAGATATATGTTATAAATAAAAAAGTTTATTATGTTTTTTTTATCTTTTAAGAAATTTAGCGTGCACCCAATTCAATTTTAGTATTAAAAGATGTCACATGTGCACTTAACAAAAATTTTCCACGTATATAAGACTAAATATAACTGTAACAATAAGTGAATATTTGATGATTTCAAATCAATCGTAGTTTAAATTTATAAAACTCTTTCTCAAAGCTACTATGAAAGATAATAGGCAGTGAACCTATCGAATTGTAGTATAATATTCAGATCGAGATCGTCCATGGAAATGGAGTAACTACTAGTAATGACTCTATTTACTACTATCTAGCAAGGTGAATTATGATCAAATGATTGATTAAAGCTACTCATTAAGAACTAAGAATCAAATCAAATTCGGAAACACAAGCACTTAAAATTCAAGCAAGATTTCAAAAATCAATTTCTAAAACTGATCTAGATCTTGTCCTTCATTTAATTTCATCATGTGAATCATAGAACACTAAAATTATCTTAATTGAGCTCTTAACCATTGAGTTTCTTAAACAAATTGACAATCCTCTCGGATATATCAAATTATCTAACCTTAGATTGAATAATTAGGATCTCTCCTGAACTAATTCAAGCTAAGATCGCATGAAGCATTTGAATTCAAGGAAAACAGAGAACATACGGAAGATTCTTGCAACCTATCTCTAGGATCACAATCAAATCTCATCAAATTGCATAGATCTATTCATAAAAGTGATTTCTCGATCAACTTTAACGAAATCAGACATAAACTCATAGTTCAGATTTACAAATCTAATAAAACAATGAAGAACATGCAATTTGAATATAAGAACATCAACAGTAAATCATTAAGATCATGTTCTCAACACATGATGAAATTAAAATCTGAACACGATCTAGATCTACGAACTACTCCTCCATCGATATAAAAGAAAATGATTGAAATTCAATAGAAAAGTATGAATTCATGAATACAATCCTTAATAATGAAGCTTGGCTGTAGAATTAGATCTATAATTTGGATTCAATCCTTGAGTGGTTGTTCTTCGTGAATTGCTCTCAGCCAATTCTCTCTCAAAATCAAAGAAAATATGGAAAATGGAAAGGATTTTTTTTGTATCAAGAATGAATAGCCTGCACCTTTTGTCTCTCCTCAGAATATATATAGTCTCCCGAAAAAAATCAAAACAGGAAGGAATAAATGCTTCCTCAAAACAGGGTCCAAAACTCCATGTAATTGCGCCTGTTTTGCTTACTGATTTGGTGTTCTGGGCTAAAACACCTTTCAAAACAGCCCTATAGCGCCCCTTGTAGTGCGTACTATTCTTATATAATTCATTCTGGTTCGCTACATCCTCCAAAACAAGGTGTTTAGAGGGGTGTTGCACCTTCTCACTTCCTCAAAACAACACTGTTTTGCTTCGTTCTTGTTGCATTTGTCTTGTTTCTTCACGAGGAGATCGATAATACTTGAGTTAAACAATTTAAACAACTAAGATCCAGTTCTAGATGATTTTTGCTTAGAATATTAACTAATTTGAATAAAAAATCATCTAAGAAACAAGAACACTATAGCATTTATCAATATTTTTTACAACTAATTTCATATTAACTTAATATGGTGATCTGACTAGTAGTTGCATGATTTTACATCCATTGCTTATTGGTTTATATCCTTAAACCCCAACTCTCATATATCTTATATATCTTCTCTTTTTAAAAGCTTGAAAAAAATGTAATCATTGATTGTCATGCTTGTTGAATATTATTGTATAACTATTGATGATAACTAGGGTAAAGGGATATGAAGCAGGTACCACACAAAATTATTGAAGGATTTTCCCCCCTTAAGTTAGAATATTACTAGTTATTTATGTCCAAAATGATGATATAGAATTTGTAAATTGCCATTTCTTTCAAATTTAAATTATAAATTATAAATGTTTACAATGGATGTTGTATATGATTAAATTCCATTTAGAGGTGATTTGGATTCAACTTTCTGAGTCAAGATAACAGGGCTTAGATAGGTCGACCTATTTACATATTGGGATGATCAAGGAAGATTTAACATGGTAAACTTAGAGTAGGACCCATTAGAATTGACCTGTCTAGTTTCAACCTTTCTCAACAAGACTTTCACACTACGAATAAAACTCTTAATGCAATTGAGTCCATAAGGAAGCCCACTTGGATATCTATTATGAAAGAAACCCATCTTAGCCATTACTTGTCCATTCGATCTTATGGATAACATCGACTCTGTGAATACTATCAGTCCCATTTCATTTGGATAGGGGGGAAATGTTGGACATACTATAAAAATGGTATTCTCTTTAATACATTACATTGTTGAATACATGTT
Organism: Combretum micranthum; assembly: GCA_024138025.1. Lineage (NCBI taxonomy): Eukaryota > Viridiplantae > Streptophyta > Magnoliopsida > Myrtales > Combretaceae > Combretum > Combretum micranthum. The sequence continues at coordinate 49,037 of JAMXBD010004420.1, forward strand.
TATTTTTATTATAGGCTATACAAAATTGCTAGCAAAGGAAAGCAATAACTATTTTATATGAGTTATGCTTAAGAGTATGCTAATACATTAAATGATCCTAATTAAGTAATTTTAGTAAATTAAAGACAATCAATTTAATAGCAAATTAAAGACAGTCAAGTCAACATCCCCCTCAAGTTGGTGCATGAATATCTTTCATGCCCAAGTTGTCTAGTGAGCTATGAAACACTTTGCTAGAAATAGTTTTTATAAGAATGTCTACTAGTTGGTCTTCTGATTTTACAAAAGGAAATTGAACTATCTTTGCCTTAAGTTTTTCTTTGATAAAATGTAGATCTACTTCAACATGTTTTGTCCTATCATGTTGAACCGGATTATGTGCAATCATTGTGGTAGCTTTGTTGTCACAAAATAGTCTCATACTTGACTTAGATGAGTAGCTAATTTTTTTTAACAGCTCTTTTGACCAAAGTAGCTCACAGAGTCCCTTTGCCATAGCATGAAACTCAACCTGTGCACTGGATAATGCAACTACTTTTTGTTTCTTGCTTCTCTATGAGACTAAGTTGCCTCCAACAAAGGTAAAGTACCCACATGTAGACTTTCTATCAGAAATGCTTCATATCATGGTTGTCAAACTCATGAGTTTACTCGTACGTTTCTACGAGTTTACGAGTTGATGACAAGATTTCAATTCAATTCGCATACAAAATCGTTTTTTGAGTAAACTCGTAAGTCGAATTGGTAGAATCGGTAGAATCGATAGAATCGATGGTAGAATCGGTAGTAGAATCATAAGTAGAATCGTAGTAAAATCGTAAAGTTGTAATTTTACACTTTTTTTTTTATTTGAACTTTAAAAATGCAATCAATTTAATATATTTAAATTTAGGGTTTTTGGGGTTGATTTTTCATATTTATCTTAATCTAACTTAATTTTAGTTTTTTTTAATATTCTTTCCTTTTATTTCCTTTTTTTTGTATTTTTCAGAGAGTTATTTTTTTTAGGTTATATACTCTGATATATTTTGAACAATTTGAATGAAAATTAAACTAATATATATAGTGTTATATTTTTTTCCTTTTTCAATAATTTTCTATGTATAATTTATTTGCTATAAATGCAATGATTTTTTGTGCAAATATATAGTGAACATGAAAATGTTCATTACTATACAAAACTAGTTACTCACTCATGATAATTTAAATGATTTGCAATACACCTTAATAATTATAGATTATGAATCATCATTAAATAAAAATAATTATTCTAATTATAAAATTGCACTAAATATATTAATGAAAGTATATGAATTATTATTGGTAAAACTTAAATTTTGGTTGTATGTAACATGGATGGGTTTTGCAAGCAAAATTTACATTAGTTGTAAGACAAGATTCTACGTTTCGATTTTACGTTCCGATTTTACGGACCTCTTAGTGATTTTAGGTAGAAACTCGAGTTTGACAACAATGCTTCCTACCCAATCTACGTCCCTATACCCATCAATTTTTAAATGATTGCACTTTCTAAACATGAGCCCTTTACGTGGAGATGCTTTTAGATACCGCAAAATTTAAGATACAGCTTCCATATGTTCTTTACTCGGATTACGCATAAACTAACTTACTAGGCTTGCGACATAAGCAATATCTGGGTGTGTGTGAGATAAGTAAATTAACTTCCCTACAAGCCGCTGATATCTTTTTTTATTGGTGGGTAGCTGATCTAAAAATTCTCCTAGTTTGTAGTTTTCAACTAATGGAGTGTCTGCTGGCTTACAGTCAAGCATGCCCGTTCCAGCTAAAAGGTCAGGCATACACTTTCTTTGCAAAAGGAACATTCCTTGACTTGATTGAGCCATCTCAATTCCTGAAAAATATTTCAAGCCTCCAAGATTTTTCATTTCAAACTTAGTTCCTAGATGTCTTTGCAGGCTCGCAATCTCCTTCTTATCATTTCTTGTAATTATCATATCATCGACATAAATTAGAAGGGCAGTGACCAACCTTCCTTGATGCTTTAAGGATAAAGTATGATGCTTTAAGAATAAAGTATAATATGAATTGCTTTGTTTGTACCCACACTTCTTCATAGACAAGCTGAACAATCCAAACCATGACTTTGGTGACTGTTTTAAGCTGTATAATGCCTTTTGCAACTTGCATACTATCCTAGATTGTGATGCAGCAAAGCTAGGTAGGACATCCATGTAAACTTCTTCCTTGAGGTCCTCATGAAGGAATGCATTCTTGACATCGAGTTGATGAAGCGGCTAATGCAAATTAGTGGCAATTGATGGTAAAACTCTAACTGTATTTAATTTTGCCACTGGTGAAAATGTTTCTTGGTAGTTAATGCCATATGATTTTGTATATCCTTTTGCAATGAGCCTTGCCTTGTATCGATCTATTGTTCCATCTGCCTTATATTTAATAGAGAATACCATTTATATCCTATTGTTTTCTTGCCTATAGGTAGTGTTGTGAGCTTCCATGTATTATTCTTGTAGTGCTGCTATTTCTTCGGTTATTGCGTAGTTCAGTTGGGCATTTCAGTCAAAGCTCTTGATTGTATTTGGGATGTCCTCAGAAGATCGCTTATGCACAAATATCTTGAGGGGCTATGACATTATCTCAGTGCTAACATAATTGGCAATTGGATATCAATTTGGTGTCTTTCCTCGATTGTACTTGGGAGGCAATTTATATCTAACAAGAGTTTCTTCATTATTATTAGAAGAGAGATTAAGGGACTATACTTCAGGAATATTCTCAGGAGTTTGGTCAGTTAGTACTGAATTAAAAAGGGACTGGGGCTGTTCTTATCCTTGTTGAGTCTCTACCTCTTGCCCATCTTTCATGCCATGTTGGATATCTACCTCTTTATTTCGTCCTTCTTGCCATCTTTGATATCATGTTGTTGAGCATCAACCTCTTCATTTCGTCTTTCTTGCCTATCTTTTACGTCATTTCTTGTCTTCTCATCTTTCTTTACTAGAGGCATATCTTCAATTGTAGTCATTTCCTCATTAGTGTCTTGAAAATATGGCCAATTCTTCCAACAAACATATTCTCTTTACCAATATGCTCCCCTGAAGAAAATAATGTGAATTTGTCTCACGAAAGAAATATTCAATTTCTAGAAATGTAACATCCATTGTGATATACATTCGCCTTGTTGCAGGATCATAGCATCAGTATCCCTTCTTATGTTGCGCATAGCCCAAAAATACGCAATGAATTGCACATGGATCAAGTTTGGTTCTTTGATTCTTGTGAAGATGGACATAAGCCACACATCCAAATATTTTTTGTGGAAGTATAAGGATAGACAGTAAAGGTACATGATGAGCGCGAGATTGTAATGGAGTTTTAAAGTTTAACACTCTAGAGGGAATTTGATTCATCAAGTAAACTATAGTTGTAACTACATTTGTCCAATACTTTCGAGGTGCATTAGTTGCTATTAAAAGAGGCAGAGCTATTTCTAGAATGTGTATTCTTTCTCCCTGCAATTTCGTTCTGCTGTGGAGTTTAAGAGCATATAGTTTCATGGTACAATCCATTCATTTGAGAACATTCGTGCAACTCTTTATTGTCTTATTCTCCTCCATTATCAGAACGGAAGACTTGAAGTTTAGTAGAAAATTAGGTCTTAATCATAGTATGGAAATAGCGAAAAATTCCAGCAACCTCATTTTTACTTTTCATCAAGTAGAGCCACGCCATTTGTGTGCAATCATAAAAAAAAAAAAAAACCATCTAATTTCCGAGGAAATTGAAATGGGAGCTGGTCCCCAAACATCAAAGTAGATCAACATAAATGGTATATCACACCTTTTTGAATTTATTGGGTAGGAAACTCGATGACTTTTAGCTAGAATGCAAGTTTTACATTTTAACTTTGTGTCATCTAAATTAGAGAACAAACTTGGAAATAAACGTCTTAGATAGGAAAATAATGGAAGTCCTAACGAAGATGCCATAACCAAATTTCTCACTCTTTATCACACATTACTAACGTTGTTGGCTTGATCAATACTGAGATCATTCATGTGGTACAGCCCCCTTCTTTTAGTACCATGACCAATTATCTCTTTAGTGAGAATATCCTGGAACAAGCAAAATTTAGGATAGATTAATATACAACAGTTCAATTCCTGAGTAACTTGTTCGATAGATAACAATCTATTTGAAAGTGTTGGAACAAATAAAGTATTTGATAAAGAAAGTGAGGATGAAAGTGCCACTTTTCTAGCCCTGTAATAGGATATTTCACACCATTTGCATTAGCGATATATGTTCGTTTTGGTTGAATTTTTCAGAAAAATCTTGTGGTTCAAATGTTATGTGATCACTTGCTCTCGAATCAATGATCCAAATGCTGTTTCCTGATTTGTTTTGTGTAAAAGAACAATTTACTGCAGCTAGTGTTTGATTCCGTATATGTGATATTGTAGATGTTAAGTCTATAAGTATTGATGAATCTGTTTGGTAGCTTTGTATTGAAGGGGTCCGACCTTCCATTCTTAATTTTTAGAAATATGTCTCTCCTTCTCTACCTCTCGTGTTTGTTTATTTTTTTTTTTTGGCTTTTTGGATCTTTCTGTCAATCTACAGTAAAAAAATGTCATGCAGGTCCTAAGATCTAATGCTTTAATACTATGTAGAAATAGTATTCTCTTTAATACATTACATTATTGAATACATGTCTGTTTTTATAGGCTATACAAAGTTGCTAACAAAGGAAAGAAATAACTATACCTAAGTTATGCCTAAGATTATGATAATACATTAAATGATCATAATTAAGTAATTTTAGCAAATTAAAGATAATCAAGTCAACAAAAACATTGCTATGCTGCCAGAATTCCATCTCAAAGAATCAATCACTTATTCTAATCAAGAATGCGTATCGTTTCATTGTATTTAGTGAGGTTCGATACTCTTTAGTTTCCTTATTTGCTACTTGTGCGTTTGAACCAATTAAGATCGCCTACTCCTCCTTCCTATATACTCATCTCCTTATCATCCTTGTATGTGTCATTTTCCTATATCACGTGTAGCACAATTGTTAAGAAATATACACATAATAGCTATGACTGAATCTTTACTCCTACAAATGCAAATATAAATTATAATAAGATACAATAAACATGAACCACGGATTCTGGTTTAAATTTGAGAATCTGACTCTATGACTAAGTGTATGCATAACATTGGAGGTTACAAATTGAGCCAATAAGGTTAAATTTTCGTTATATTTGTCAATTTAAATTATATGTATAATCTATATTGTATAAGTTAGATACTGAGTACCTTATATTTTGTGTAAAAAAGTTACAAAATCCACTAGCAGATGAAATTAGTAATATACAGAGTACACATTTTGAGTAAATTTTAAAGTAAATATGATAACCATCCTAGTATCCATTATGTAAGTACATATTCTAAAATATTTGCAACTTAAACTTAGCATAATTTTATTGTCTAATAATATTTCTTAATGACATCGATCTCTTCAGATATTTAATGACTCATATTCATTTTTAATCATAATTGCACTACTTCACACTTTATAAACTATATTTATTTTATTGATAAGATATTTTGTTGATTGAACTACAGAAATTCTCTTGAAAGTTATGATACGACATTTAATTCTCTAAAAAAATCATGCAACGTTCAATAGGTCCCACAGGTTATAATGCTCACCATGACACTAAAGCAATTGTATGTCCCTATCAGTCCTTTGTCCAAAAGATGGCTTATTAAAAAAAGAAGAAGGAATAGTTACTTTATTGTTTTGAGAAAGAAATGCGGCTCTATATTTGGAAATGATAAAAAAAATTATATAATAATTATTATACAAACAAAATTTCATGACGGTTATATAAGAAAGAAATAATTATTTTTATTTTACTCTTGTCAAGTTAATAGCAATATTTTGATGCTTTGAAAAACATATATTTTTCAAGGAGAAATTGCAAATTACGTATGTTAGCTTTTATCTAGTACAAATTCACTCATTAAACTTCCAAAGTGTATTTTTAAACCCCCTAAACTTTTAAAAATTGGTATAATAAATAAAATGAAAATAATTATAAATTATCTCCTCAAACTTTCACATTTATCACTATAAGAAAACATGGTTTTAGACATAAAAATTTTGTCTTTAAATGTAAATTTCTACCCAAAAATTATCATCCATGATTCTATTTGTAGTCTATAGAGATATAAGCTATATTGCTAATTTCCTATTATAAGATTTTTATCTTTAAAGATCAATTTTCTTATAGTATACATAGATATACCTCCTAAATCTTTATTTATATAGGGATTTAATCCCTAAATTTTCAAAGTACATATAAAAAATGTTGATTGTTTTTTATTATGCTAAATATTGAAAGTTTAGGAAAGTATATTAAAAGTTAATGAGTAAACTCACACTTAGTTAAAGATACAGGGGGTCCTATTTTTTAATTATGCTTAACAAATGCTGATAGAGCACAGATCAAACAAAGCCCTAATGTCAAATATATTTAAAAGAATTGGTAGTACGTTGAAATTAAAATTCTATGTATATGTAAGAATTTTTTTTTCGTTGTTTTATTCTATTATTATTATTTATTTATTTATTTTTTGTGGTCTGAAAGACAATCACGCGTAGAGACAAACAGTGACTGTTTGAAGTGGAGGTTTGAGACTTTTGATTCCTCTCACGCGGTCGAACATATCCTTGTTCGTCTCAGAGAAGGGACCATGTAGAAAGCGATCATGTAAAACAGATAGGATGTAGGCCAGTAGTGCTTTTGAAGAATCACTTTAAGTGATGTCTTTTCAAGTACCAATATATACATATACATAGAGAGAGAGAGAGAATAAATGTAAAACGAGGCACTTTGAAAATGAATTGCTTTGAAAATTGATTAATAAATGTTAAAAGGCCCGCAGGATAATCAATGTGCAAGAACTAAAACGTGCATGCTATTATTCATAAGAGATAATATAGTAATTGTCAATATATGAATAGTTTGGCTGATGGTTGTGTATAAATTGAAACCTATTAATAACTTAAAAAACAGTAAAAAAAAAATTAAAAAAAAATTTTTTTTATAGAACTTGTCATAAAAAATGATAAGACTATTGAATTTACTTTCCTTAAGTGTAAATTAAAATATATTAAGTTTCCATTTCATTTATTTTGTTGATAAAGACAAAAAGGGAAAAGCAATGGCCAATGTTATGTATTGTACATGTATAGGTTTGAATGAAAGTGGTGATGCGGATGTCATGTGGGTATCAAGTGAGTATTCTACAGGTGATCTAACATGGGTGACGTATAGTAGCATGCAAGGAGGTGAGTAGAAGAGAATTTAGTACAAATGAGAAGTAGGCAATTCCATCTAGCTCAAATATGCATGGAATAGCTAAGGGAGGTTGTAGAGTTTCAAACCTTGATATACTTGATGAAGAGGGCATTTAATGTTTTAAGATAGAATTCTAGTAATACAACGGCCTTTGTTTAAAATTTAGATTATCTAAATGAAGAGGGAATAGAGCTATTTATATCATTTGATTGTTGACGTCGTCTATCAAATTTTGATGAAAATCGATGACCAAGAAGAGTCTCATTTACAAATGGATCCTTAGCAGATTTCCTAAAAAACCTAGACTTATTAAGAGCTACCCTTTAGTGTATTGGCTTTGTTGAGAAATATTGGAGTTGGACAATGCCCACCACACCAATTCTACCTACATCCATCGTAGGTTTTGACTCTTTAAGATTGTCACCTTATCTTAAAAATATCGAGTCCAAGTGAAAATTGGACTTTAAACCCATGAATCGAATTAAAAGTTTTACAATGTCATGTATTTTACATATATGGTGCATAAATACTAATAAAAATCTAATATGTAAGTAGTGCATAAATTATGAGTAGTAATTGTATTGGAAACCACCCATTCTACTACCATGCAAACTTATATTTTGTTAGTATTTATGTATCATGTATAATACACAATAAATCATCTATTTTATCTATTAGTATGGTGATTAACAACAATGAAACTTGAAAAAAAAAATGAAAAATGTTATTAGAAGCAAGAAGAAAAATGACATAATTTAAGAAAATAAAAAGTAATTTTCTAAATTTTTATGAGCATATTCAAAGGAGCTCATGAACAACCATGATTAACCATAGTCCACCATGTGTTTTTACTCTAACCATCACTTGTTTATGAAATCTATAGTAGCCTCTTGAAAGTTATTATAATTATATTTGGTAAATCTAAAGTTCTAATATCAATAAATGCCAAGGAAGTTCTAAAAATTTTTTAGTCAAGCAAAAACATTACAAGGCTACTTTTACCTTTTTAAATAATGGGGGTGTAAAAGATGTACAATAAAATACAATTCTCTTGCATTGTATTTGGGAATTCAACCAATTAAGTTTTGGAAAAATCATATGAATCTAAAACCTAACTTTTTATCTTATAAGATCAATCAAACTTGATCTTATAACCCTATACAGTTTTCATGCTATATCTAAACCCGCCCTATAGAGTTTACTTTAAAACCCGAACTTATAACCCTATACCTGTTTTTCTTTCAACCTATTTTCAAATTTAATAATAAATTCAAGAGAGTTCGGTGCTTCTAACACATATTTCCTATAAAGAGCAAAAATAAATAGATATATGTGGAATTGATAGAATACACACGTTTCCAAAATATAACAACATCATTTTAGCAGCAAATTTGTCACCATCAATTTAAAATCACCTTAGAGAAATAGAATATAAAACTTTGATTAAAATGTAAGAAATTATACAATGATCTAAATCATTTCCAAGGAGCTATATTGGTCATTCATGACTGACTAAAACTTTAGTAATCTATGATAACATAAAACATTATGTATAAACGTGAGATGATTAGGGACTAAATCATTTGTAACCAATGATAACATAAAACATTATGTATAGACATGAGATGGTTAGGTATTGAGAGGAGACACGCTACGGTTAGAGTTAGATTTGACTTTTTCGTAATGTTTTTATTTTTATTTTTTTAATTATAATACTAGGTTATTGAATATCTATTCGAGTTTATTATATGATCTAAACCCAATCCTAAAACCTTATAACGTTGAAACCTATAGGATTTTAATAGAACCTGTGGGTCAGGAACCCTGTAACGGCTCACATGGTTGCATCTTTGATGGTATTCAATGCTTGAACTTTTAAAAGACATGGAATTAATTCAAGATTTTTTTGGATGATATTTATTTGGTTGAATGAAAAGGATTTCATATCCTAGATAATATATCAAAGTTTCAAGCTTATATCTCTAGATATTATCATGTCCTTGAAGAGATTTTTCATTTTGTAAATTAGATATTATAATGGATATTTGTTTAGTCGAGCCTTAAATGAAGCCCTATACTTAGTGAAGCCTACTTTATCTCTTACTAGACCTAACTTATTATCCTTTTTTTTTTCTTTGATGCTTTTTATTATTCTCCTTTGCATCTAAGGTGATCAATCAAGTAGGAAAAAAGCATGAAAAGAAATAAAAGAAGGAAGCGGAAAAAGAAATTACTAATTGAAAAGCTATTCCTTTTTTGGCCATTACGAAAAGTTTAATGAAATTGAAGACTTTGTAAACTTCATGTACCCCCTTTGTCCAAAAGGAAAAAAAGGCCACTTGACTTAAAGACAAAAAATATGTGGGCTTTGCATATTCCTTCCAAAAAAATGATTTATGAAATCGCATGCGTCGATGCATCCAGAATCAGAAATTGTGGACTGCATGGAAAGATCGTGAGCTATCGTACCTAGCTTTCAATTTTCATGTTGTCCGATTCGACAAGCATGTTTTGAGGTATGTGTTGGATGGATTTTAGTATTTTTTTTTTTTTTTTTTTTTTGTATAATCAACGCATGCAAGTTGTATGGTCGTTGGTGCTGCCTTGTTGCACTTACAAGATCGCGCTGTTTGAACTTATGCAAAACATACCAAGAGTGTTTGTATATTCCTGAAAAAAAAACATGAATTATATTAATTAAAACACATCGAGGTATTATAATGATAAGATAAAAGTAAAAAGATTAAAGATTTAATAAAAAAGTGGAGGCAATTTCGAGATAAATACAAGTAGCATTGACATAATAAAAATTTCTATATAATTGAGATGAGCGGGTATAAAATGGACCGTTAGAGTATGAAGTTTTATCAATAAGTTATCTTGAAAAATCATAAACTGACAATTTCCTAATCGATTTGATCCAAACCATGACCATGTCTATGAGAATCACAATAACAACATTATATAGTATTTATACATAATATGTTATATAATACTAAATCTCTCATACGTCATTTTCATTAAATGAAGGGATGGATGATGTAATGGGCGTCTATATAGTAAAAGAGTTATAATAGGCATGTTTTGCCATTGAGCATACCATATTTAGGGTTATTGACGTTTATCTATACCACCGAGTCTAAATGATGTCCTCATAAGATGTAAAGTAATCTCCTTTAAAAGGATGAAATATTGCGCTAATAATACGATTAATAGACAATTGTTATGGTATGTATCGAGAATATACTAAATCAGACCAGACTTATTCATGTTGCATTAAGGATATTGTAAACTAATTGACCCTTTAGCTCTGGTTTGGTACTTATATATCCTATGAACATTAAGTTAAGACTCCCACCAACACATACACCTATTCTCTAAAAGCCAGTCATGGCTCTGGCTTTTCAATCATGTACCTGGTGGAACTAAGGTGGGACACTGTGTGCACGGACGTACTCATCCACTTGGAAAAAAAGGAACATCTTCGCATATACCCTTTTCTCATCAGTTTTCATTGTTTCACTTTTTATTTTCAATTATTACCACTTTTGCATTTATTGAAATTCCTAGATCTCTTCTCCCCCTTTTTTATTTTTGTTTTTTCCCTTGCAGTTGAATAGCAACAAGCAAAAGAATATACCTGCTTATATTATCATTTGAAAACATGAAAAATGATGTAGACGTGAATTTATATACATATATATAAAAACACGTAGTGAATAATTGCAAACGCATCTTTTAGATGAATAAAAAAGGTATTGGAGCTTTTGACTTTGAGTACTCAGCTTTAAAAATACCATCGATTGAGAATATGACACAAAAATGAAAGGTATATATGTATATATATTCACATTTTTCAAATTCTTCGATAAAAGAATTATAAATAGTGGCAATTTCTGAGTTTTAGTAATGGCCAGGGTATATATCCACTTTTTTGAATAGTTAAAATAATGATAAAATCAGACTTCAGAGTTTAAGATAAGGTTTCAACCTAGCATGAAGCAATAATTGGAGGAGTAATTGTAACTCGGGCATACACGCACATTAGTACAAATAGAGCATGCCTTATATTATATTATTTAATTAAATTTATATAACATTACTCTTATTGAGAAATCCTAATAAATGGAATCTTTCAAAGAATGAAAGATTTAAAATAAGAAGAGATAAATATATATATATATATATCAACAAATGTCAAATTTGCAAGAGAATTTGCAAAAAGATAAGCCAAAAAACACCTTAAATTTCAATCTTTAATTGATTTATAAAGAAAAAAGCAAACAAAATTCCCATGGTCAAGACATAAATTCTTTAGTTGTTTAAGAATTAAATTTAGTTAACTTGTTTAGTTTAGTAAGAAACCTAGTTAAACACATTGACTGCATGCCACATTATATACTATATATTAATTTAGATATAAGTTAAATAAATAGATTAAATTTTATATGCTAATACAATTATTAGATAATTACCATGGCTTGTATCAACAAGACTTACTCATGTGCATTAAGACTTGTGAACAAACTTGAGCTTTAGCTCGTTAGACACTATAATAAATCTAGGTTTTAGAGATAAAAATTATATCTCTAAATATAAATTTTTCGTTGCAAAAACCATCATTCTTGATTTTATTTGTAGAAATATTACTTATTTTACCTAATTTCTATCGCAGAATTTCTATCTCTAAAGATTGGTTTTGTTATAGTGGGTTACTAATACTAAGAACATTAAGTTAAGCTCCCACTAACACATATACTTATGCTCAAACAATATGCCATTATGCATGTTTAGTGTGTGGAATTACCATTCTAGTTCACCCCATGTTCTTTATTAAGTGTTATTCATTATATGTCTATCAATAAAAACTCACAGATATTAGATAATAATTCCTATTTAAAAACAAATTCATAAAAAATTTGCACTTAATAACACGGCTGGTTGATGAAATTTATACATTTATTTACACTTCCTTCTTCAATATTATTTTATCAAACAAATAAAAAAAGATTTATTATCTCACTGATAACCATATTAAAACTTAATTCCAATTCTATTCTATTGCCATAAAAGTTCAATTTTATTCGTATTTTATTTCCTTCCACAGCCAAAGTATGCTGCGGTAGCCACGCCTTTCGATCATGTACCTGGTGGAACCAACGTGGGACAAGCATGGGCAAGGTCATACCCATCCACTTGAAGAAAAGCAACATTTTCGTATATGCCCTTTTCTCATGTATGTTCTTGAGTTGATGGATGGGGGCCACGGATTTCATGATTTCTTCACTTTTATTTTCGATTATCACCACTTTTGCAGTTTTTTTAAATTTCTAGATCTCGTCCGTTTATTCCCCCCAATCCCTCCCCTCAACAAGCAAAAGAATGTACCTGCTTATGTTATTAACTGAAAACATAAAAATGATGTGGGTGACATTGTATATAAAATGATATAAACAATATTTAACATGCTGTAAAACATATTACCTCATATATAACATGTTATACATATATATACGTAAATTTGTTTGTATGTATAAATACATATAGCAATTAATTGTAGATGCCAAATGCGTAAATGAGTAGAAGAGGAGATAAAGCCTTAGAGTACCTATCCCTAATAATAAATTCCATTTAGGATATATTGCATGGGAAAAAAAAGGCTTATATACAAAGAGATAAAGAGTAGAGTTGCAAACGATTCAAGTTGAGCTGAGGTTTTTAATGTTTGAGCTCGGTTCATTTAAAATTTAATGAGCTCGAGTTCACGCTGAGTTTTTTATCAAGCCTGAAAATGAGGCTCGAGCTTGGCTCGTTTAACTAAATGAGATTTAGTTCAAGCTCAAGCTCCGCTTGTTTACAAATCAAGCTCGAGTCCAGACAAAATTTTATTGAGCCTACTGAGCTTTTATCGGGTTTGAAATTTAAATTCAAGCTCGACTTGTTTAGGGAGCATATTCCCATCTATTCTAAACCTAATATATAATATATAAGTATTGGTATCTATATATATATATATATATATATAATTAAAACAACAAAATCTAATTTTTATTTATTATTTATGTGTGTGTGTGTACTATATCATGCATATAAAATTCATAAATCTACTAATAAGCTCTTTAACAAGTCTACTCACAAGCTTGTTAATGAGCTTAAACTAACTTGTTCATGAGCAGGCTTGCAAGCTTAAATTAAAGCTCGAGCTCAACTCGTTAACTAGTCGAGAAGCTTGAAAATGGCTCGAGTCATTTGCGACCCTAATAAAGGGTTTACATGTGTGACCATTTTTTGAATTTGTCATAGTATCCCATGAGCTAGGTTATTGTTGAAATATAGATGATATAAGGAGTATCTATTTATATTTCCCCTTAAATTATTATTCATGTGCAAATAGAGCTCATAAACTCTTAGAATTAATTTTATTTATCGATATTTTTAAAATTATGCAAATAACCCCAAACTATTGCTAAAATTTCAGAGTCATCAATAGAATAATTATAAATAATAGCAATTTTAAAGTTTAATGACAGTTAAGGTACACATATCCGCATTTTTCAGAAGTTATGGTCAGATGAAGTTATGCTTTAGAGTTTAGGGTGTCTATCGAACCACGAAACAGTAATTTAGGGAGTGTTTACAATCTGTCCGCGCACTTACCCTCTAAGAATGGAAGATTTGAAAAAAAGAAACGATAAGGAATAACAAGAAATATCAGTTTTCGAAGAGAATTCGTAAAACTATAAGGTAAAAGCACCTTATATTTCAATTATAGTGGATTCATGTCCTAATTTAATATCTCTTGAAAGGATTGCTTTTGGATATTGCTTGGAAGCTAGAGCGGGCGCATTGAGTAGGGTTGGTTATCCGGGTTTCGAAATTCACATTGAGGTAATAATATAATCATTTAGGAAAAATGTTAAATCTGATACCTAAACTTTGCACAAAATCTAATTAAAGCTTCTGTGGCTATTTTTACTACATCACTAACACCATTTGCTCTTTTTATAGATATGGAAAAAAAAAAAAAACAACTTATCAATATTAGACCAATGTTAAAGTTATTAGTAAAAATTCAATCATATGTTGTCTCTTATAGGTCTGCAAACAGAGAAAATAGTGTTAGAGAGATATTAAGAAAAGCCACAAAAAACTTGATTAAGTATTAAATTAATCATATCATAATTTAGGTACTAAATTGAATTTTTCATGTAAAATTCAAATATCAAAATTGACATTTATCTAATCATTTATCATGTATCCCTCGAATTTATGATAATGGAACTCTAATTATCGAGATATAATTTTGGTGTAATAGTTTAGAGTTCATCAGAACTTTAAAGTTAAGCATGCTCAGTAGGTGCATCCCTAGGGTAAGTGACCTCTTGAGATGGTACCAAGAACAAAACCATATAGCATTTTGCTAAAGTGGACAATACGTTGATGGGCGAGTTCCAAATTGTTGTAAGTAGTATTAGAACAGTTCACCA
>JAMXBD010004421.1:0-63852 GCA_024138025.1 Combretum micranthum
GTTAAGGCTTAGGAATCATCACCTAAGCTTGAAATAGATGAGGAATGGAGAAGAAAATTGAAGCTTGTGTGTGTGTGTGTGGTGTAAGGGAGGTCACGGCATTGAGAGAAAAGAAGAAGGGTTTGAGAGCTTTTTGGAACAATGGAACAAATGAAATGAAAAGTGAAGAGAGAGAAAAGTAAAGGGTTATTTATATTAGAGGAATTAGGTTTGTGAGTGTTAAAAAAAATATAAAACAATGCATTTTGGAGCCAAAATGGGAGGGTTTCACGCCTTCCAATGTAAGGAGTGAGAGAGGGATATATTTGATTTCATTTGAAATTTGAATTTGTGTAATAAATTATAATAATTTGTTAAGAGACAAAATTTCTTGTAAAAGAAAATGAATTAAGTGATTGAAAGGTTGTAAGAATAGGGTATGGGTATGCGTGTAGTAAGTTGTACTTGTGAATAGTAAGGAATAGTAGATAAGACATCTACTTTATCGGTAGTAATGAAAATACGAGAAAAAGGCTATAACTGTAATTTTTATAGCCCGAAAAATTATAAAATATATATTTTTGAAATCCTTATAAAAATTTTGGTTCTAACGAGTATTCCGGAATATTTTTCTGAGTTTCTTGTTTCGGGGCACGTTTTTCTATAATGGGTCTCGGGATGATCCGGAATAGAAAATTTTTCGAAATCAAAACTTTCCATGGTTTAAAATATACTTTAAAACAATATTCCATATTAAATTATTTTATAAAATTTCTTTTGATGTAGAACCGAAGAAAAGCCGGATATAGGGTTTCTAGGTCTTTCTCGTAACGCTTTGAACTAAACCGGTTTAGGGTTTCATTTTTCGGTTTCCGAAGTTTACTTGATTACTAGGAAACCCAGGGTATACATTATAAAAGTAATAAAATTGTGTCATGAAATAAAATGAATAATGCAAAAGACTAATCAATTACCGGTAGAAATGAAAATACGATAAAAAGGTTATAACTGTAACTTTTATAACCCGAAAAATTATATAACTGATATATTTAGAAATCTTATAAAATTACGAGTCTAATGGTACTAATGGTATATTTATGATATCTCGAGCCCCGGGACACACTTTTCAAAGTCTGTATCCGAACGGGTTCGAAATAGGTCAAAAATTTACCAATCTGATAATTATAAACGAACTTATATTATTATGAGTTATTCTATATATTTAAACTACATCTCGGCCTCTAGGGTTAAGGGCGCTAGATTGCCGGACTTAAGCTATTGTATTCCGATTAGGGTTTTCGGGTGATTTTTTTTTTTTTCCGGTTTAGATCCTTACCAATTTGGAACTGATATTTATGTTTATACAACATATTTAATTTGAGAAATTTATTTTAAATTTTATTTTTGTAAGTATTTAATAACTCTTAATGTTTTCGGAATTCTTTAATTGGGTCTCATTTCCGAAAGTTAATAATTATTTACTTTTTAATAATTTGTTTTTGGGCTTTATATTACCCGATTTTACAAGCCGAAGCTAAACATGGAATTTTTCGTACGTCGTGGTTTGGAATTTGAAAACCACTGAGTTCTTATTTTATTATTTAAAGATTTTCATTTTCTCAAGATTGAGAAGTTTCTGAATTCATTCGTGATTTAGGACTTGTCAAAATTCGGTTTTAATTTGGAGTGATTTTTAGGGTTAATTTTCGAAGTTCATTTTGAAATTATTTATTGAAATTTTCCGGGCTTATAAACACACTTATCATAAGAACTTTATGCCTTGGTTTAAGAGTCTTGTTGCAAGCTTTTGATAGCTTAATTTGTAGAGGATGAAGGGACTAACTATCTATGGCCATGGGAGAACTTTTGGGAGTGTAAAAATGAGGTTTTGAAGCTTTTTAGAGTGTGTTTTGTTGGTCTGAAAAATGTGCACGAAAAGTGCACTTTTGGAGTTGATAATTATCCATTTGTTGGCTTTCATGGCTGCCTTATTTAAGGCTTTTAATTAGTTAATAAATGGGCTTGTTTTTAGCTAATTAAAGGTGAGTCTTGAGCTTTATTTTGTGACTAAAATTTCTGCTTGTAGGCTTATTAACATGCATAATTTAACTTGTTCTAATCATATTTTATACATTCTAATGCACTTAAAAATTTATGAACTCAATATTTAACCATTCTAAGGTATTTAATTATTTTTAACATAACAATACAACTCATATTTCATGCATCAACATTTCACGCATCAACATGAATCACATTCATCACACTTCAAAATCATATAAAATTTGTAAATCCCCGAATTTTTGGATCCGAATTAAAGCTTAAACCCTAATCAGAAGACAAATGGATTTCCAGAGTCAACAAAACCCTAGTTCACCGTAACCGCTTAAGTCCGACATTGCCGTTTTCTCTAGCCCTAGAAAACGAAGTTGGAAAAGTTAGCTATAATGGTTCATAATAGTTATAGGTTGCGTAAAAATATAAGATTGAAGAAATTTGAGTGTCCTTTAAACTCGATCGGACATAGTTCTTGAAAAATGTGTCCGAGAGCCCGAAATAGGAAAAATATTTCGAATATACCGTTAGACTCATAAAAATATGAGATTTTCAAAAATATCAATTTTGTAATTTTTCAATAGCTAAAAATATCAGATATCGCTTTTATACGCGTATTTTCTTACTTTCGGTATTAAATTATCATGTCTACTTTTACATTACACTATTTTCTACTATTCTACACTATTCATCTATCTCTACTTTTTCTTATAACCTACTCTTACAAACTGTAAACCCCGAAAATTCTCAGTAGTTAGAAAACCCCGGGAGTTGGAATCAAAACCCTAATCCGATCAGATTGAGTTTAGTGAATGGAGCCTAGGAACCCTAAATCCGGCTTTCCTTCGGTTTCATAATAAATATTATGGAGTAAATGAATTTGAATTATTGTTCCAAAGTACATTTCAAACCTTTGAAAGTTTTAAATTCGGGAATTTTTCAATTCCGGGCCTTCCCGAGCCCAATTACGGAAAAACGTGCCCCGAGCCACGGATTCAGAAAAATATTTCGGAATATTCATTAGAACCATAATTTTATAAGGATTCCAAAAATATAAATTTCATAATTTTCCGAGCTATAAAAATTACAGTTATAGCTTTTCCCGTGTTTTCGGAACAACCGATAAAGTAGATGTCTTGTCTACTATTCATAAGTACAACCTACACTACACACTACCCATACCCTATTCTTACATCCTTACAACTACTCATTTCAATTTTTTTTCCAAGAAATTTTGTCTTTTAAATAATTATTACATTTATTACATTTTCATTTACTATATCACAAATTCTTTTTTTTAAAACTCACACACACACCACACACCATGAAGGCCGGCGCCCCTCCCTCATTTTCCCCCTCAAATGAAGTATTTTTATTTCAATTTATTAACTAAACCCTAAATCATTTGATATATATACTTATTTTTCTCTCTCTCTCTTCATTTCTTCTCTTTTCAAAATTGGAAAAAGAGATCAAAACCTCTCTTCTCTCCCTCCTCATTGCCGAGCACTCCCCTTCCCCATTCCCTCTCATTTTCCAACTTTGTTCCTTCTCTTTTTCACTTCAAGACTCCATTGGTATGTGTATGTAAGCCTTGTTTCTTCCTATTCTTGTCATGGCAAGACCATATCTTGTGTATTTCCTCATTAAAACCCCATGATGCTCATGCTAGGGACAAGGAAATGCATGAACAAGAATGTCAAGCCATCACAAGACATGGATCTAGTGTTTAGATGTGTTTTGTTAAGATTTCACCTTGTTCATGCATATAAAGTAGTGATCTTGTGCTTATATTGTTGTTCATGCCATGAGATCCATGTTATATATCATATGTAGTAATCTAAGGTTTAGACATTCACCACTTTATGTACATGCATGATCATAGGTTCATTTTGCTTTACATGCCTTGATGGCCATAGGAATGAAGTCTTGTTCATATATAGAGATGATATATAGTATATCTTAACATGTAGAAGGCAAGACCATTGAAAAAGGAAGGGCTTTGCTAGATATGAAAAGTTGAAAATTCGGATGAAATGGAAACCCTACCTTAAAGACCCCCAAAATCAACTTTAAACTTATATTTCATAAGAAAAATGAAGGGTATGTATAATAGACATGTTGAAGGAATTATTTTCATGAGTTTAGATGAGTTAGGCATAATAAAAACAAGAAAAACAAGAGGTGAAGTTAGAATGAAAAATGTTGACTTTAAATGTGTAGTCAAATTCGTAACTTTGTGTAATGCCTAAATAAACACTTAGTATTTAAGTCTAAAATGAATGTTTTATAAGCTAAATGAAGTCCTTAGATAATGTATACATTGAAGCTCCAATTTTTAATGCATTAGACAAGATTTCCCTTAAGAAAAATGTAAGAAAAGAAAATTTGGAAAATTCGGATTTTTACAAATAGCTTATTTGAAAACATGTTTACCAAATGAAAAATGTGAATTTTTGTGCATGAATGGAGGCCATGAGTATTATAGACTTTGAGAACCTATTTTTAGTTAAATAATAAGTAGATTACAAGATTAAAAACCAAAGAAACCCTAAGGAGTATAATGTGGGAAAATAACTTCTTAGAATTAGTCTTTATGAAACTTTCCCCAACACTTAGGAGTTCCTAAGAGTTTATTACTACAAAAATCATCATGACCATGCACATATTGAGTTCATTACATAGCATACACATTAGTAGTTCATTCCCATATCATTCATGCATGAATCATCATCTAGGAATACTTTTTATCAAAGGCAAAGCAAATTTTCGAGATTGGGTCAATTGCGGGACAGAACTGATCCCAGTGTTCCGTGACCCTAGTATTTTCAAAACTTGGATTTAATACTTGAAATAGATAGATCTTTTGAAGTAGATAAAGATCGATATAAAGTTTGCGAAATTCGAGTTAAAATGACCAAGTTATGGCCATTTTAAGTCGGGACTTCCAAAAATAGCGAGAAATCCGAATTCATCTAGTCTAGATATATAGTTTGATTTAATTATATGGTGAGAATCTCATTAGGATTATTCTTGATTGGTAGGTGATTCCGAGCAGGACGACACTCTACCTCCCGATTATTATTATTAAGAAGTTTGGTGTCCAATGGCCGAGTGAGTTTACTTCCACTCTCAATTAATGCTTGTGATTGTAATGTAGTGGCACTAGTAATGTAGGCAAAGATAAAAGGAATTGTACAAGCATGATGGGGTATGTGGGAATTATTTATGTTGTTGATTGTTGATATGTGAAATGGAGCTTAAGGTATATCGAAACCGGGTGTTAAGATATTGACTGCTTTACTAGAAACTTATGATGAATGTCTGCGAATACTTGTTGGTCACTTAAAAGAATTGAATTACTGACTATTCGACTCCGACTATAAATTGAGTTCATTCATGTCACAATGGGGTTGAAGCATTTGCATTGGTTAGTTTTTCGTGACCCATAAAACGAATGTGTGGTTAATCGTGATCCATAAAACGAATGTGAGGTTAATCGTGATCCATAAAACGACCTTTTAATCAGTTGACCGTGAGCTTAAACGGCGTCGTACCGCAGGATTCGTTAATCTGCTAACCCGGGATGGAAGGCGCAAGTCCATCCACATATGATTCCCGGTTGGTCATATGTTTGTTGATCACATTTGTATGGTGCATACACTTGCTTGAATAATCACTTGTTTGAATGATTGTATCTAATTGTGTTATGGAAGTATTACTCACTAAGCTAGTTAGCTTACGCCCCTATAGTTTCTATCTTTTGCAGCATGAGTTTATATGGCTTAGGCCAAGACAAGCCACAGCGCAGGTACCAGAGATAGGAGTTTCCTATAGAAGTTTAATTCATTCCTTTTTGTATAGACTTCCATTGGAAACTAAGGACTCTGGATGACTGTAATAGACTGTTATTCTTTTGCGGGGGAATGCCCCTTAGATTTTGTAAACTTTAACATTATGCGTTTTGATTTATTATCTATGGCTAATGCATGCCTCATTAAACTGTTTGACTCCATTTGTTGAAGTATTCTATTGTCGTAAAGGAACGCTTTACATCTACTTAAGACTTCTGAAGGCCCCGGATAGGGAACTCGAGAGTCTTACTTGGCATGTGGCGGGCTGTTACGTTTAGGATACCCTACGGGGCGTGACACAAACCATACACCTATTTCTTACACATTTTCATTTCCAATACAACTTCACATCTTTCATTTCTTACTTTTAATTAACAAAATAACAAAAAAATAAATTTCTCCTCCCCCTATGCATGGAAATTGCACCGGCCACCCCCCATGATGCCCCATTTGTTTTGTTTTTCATTTATTTAATTAACACAAATTATCTCCCACATTTTTCCTATAAATACCCCCTCATACCTTCACTTCTTTCACACCACTTCTTCACTAAAGTTACTCTCTCAAAATTTCTCTTTGATTCTCTCCAAGAAAGTTCTTCTAAGAAGCTCTCTTTAGTTCATCTCCTTTAGGTAAAAATTCTTCAAGAAATTCCTATGTTCATCTACTTAGTATGAACTTAATGTGTGTTTTCCAAAACCATGAAGGTTAAGAAAGCAACAATAGGTTCATACTTTATTTTTGTTCATAATATCAATTCCTTTATGTTCATTTATGTTTCTTTTATGTTCATAACTATCTAATATATCTATATAGCTATATGTATTATTTAGAGTATATAAGCTCATTGTCTTGCAATTTATTTACTTCATTACAATTTATTTAATTTCAAGTTGTTTATAAGACTAGTCATTCTAGTCTTAGACTTGTCCTCATCAAGTCAAAACATTTTCTTTTCTTTTCTTTTCTTTTCGGGACTAGTCTTCTCTTAGTCCCGGGATACCTTGATGAAGCTAAGGTCCCAATACTTGATTTACTTTCTTATTTGCTTAATCTTTCAAGTTATTATGCTCCTCTATATTTCTATAGTTTATGGTTCATATTCATGCATGAACATAATGTTTTTGTCTCAGCAAAAATAAATGAGGAAAGTGCTTTCTTAAACTAAAGATTCTTTTGAAATAAATATAGGAAATAGAGTTCTTAAAAACTCATGAACATGCTTAGAAATGATTTTTCTTAAATAAACAAAAGGTTTTTATACAAACTATTCTTTTTTTAAGTATTAGAAATTCTTTTAGAATCATTACAAGAAACAAATATCATTTTACTACTTTTAAAAATTGTTAGAATTTAAGTTTAGAAAATAAAACCACTCCTTAGGAATTTAAAGTAACTACAAGAGATTAAGTTTAGAAAAAGAATATTCATCTCAAACAAACTCAAGATCTTTCAAAAATAAACTAAATATCGCAACAAAACTCAAAGATCAAAGTCTTTTAAACCTTACTTTTCATAAGTTGAGGCAACTTCATTTACTTCATCTAGTTGTTATGAGTCATTACATATATGTATATACCTTTCAAAAAGTTTACAAAATACTTATAATAATTATCCTTTCGAATGAGCTTTGTTTACAAGAAGGAAAACAAGTTTTTGCAAATTCGTGGCAAATCTGGTCGCTGCTTTTTCGGGATCCAAAAGACTTAGTTTTATGAAAATAAGCTTAGAAATGCGTAGATCTTTTCGAGTAGGTAGAAAATGGTATATTATATGCGAAATTTCGAGTTAAAATGAGCAAGTTATGACCATTTTAAGTTGAAATTTCCCCTTATACGATTTTACCGCGATTTTAAGAAAAGTTCAGAATCTTCCAGAATAGAAGTTTTATGAAAGACTCATTTTGGGTATTTTATCTTGGTTAGGTGACGAGAGACCCGAGATCGTCTATCCGAAGGACTATTTTGATTAGATCCATCGATATGGAGTGAGTTATTCCTCTCATCAAGTTACATTTCCTTGTTTTGTGCTTGTAAATAGAAGCACTAGAATTTAAGAGAAAGATGAAATGAACAATTGTCATTTGACGTGTGATTATGATTGCTTGAATATAAACTAAGAATATTGGAATTTAGTTTGATAAATAATTTGTGATTCTTGTATTGATATGATGAGAATTGTGTTGATCACCTCTAACTTGAATTAAATATTCTTGGTTAAAATTATATTGAAATTAATGCATGCATATCATATACATGGGTCACATTTGTCTCACTACTTTTCTTCGTGTGGGGAAACGAGGAAATGGTAGTGGTGGCCGGTAGGAGCCGATAAGTCTACATGGTGGCTAGTAGGAGCCGGAAAGTCTACAGGGCAAGCAGGAGCCGGTAAATCTGCAAGATATTAATGGTCGTATGGGCCTATAACCTCCCAACCCTTGTCATGGAGGGCGTTAAATCCATGCTACACTTGATTTCCGATTGATCATGTGTAGCTTGCTTGTTCATATGATTTGTGCATTTTCATATGTTTTGATTTAATATTTGGTTGATTTATGGAAATGTCTTATAGTTGGAATTATCTCACTAAGCTAGTCATGCTTATACCCTTATAGTTTTCAGTTACAGTATGATTATTTATGGTTGGCCCCGAGGAGCCCAGTGTGCCAGGTATGAGCTTATGCTACTAGGAGTTTTTGGAGGAAGTTTATGTATTTTTAGTTTTGAACATAGACTTTTAGGAAAAATCTCTCTAGTAGGCTTATGTAGTAGTTATGTTTATTTTGATATTAGTATAGTTGAACAAAGACTTGAAAGCGGGGGAATGCCCCTAAGATGATGTACTAATTTATTATGAAGTGAAGATCTTAAATTTATCTATTTAAGTTCATGCTTGCTTTTGCTAGCTATTTAAACGTAACACCCCTATGAGTCTCCTACTATCTTGGAAGCACGCCTTGCATATGATATTCGAAGCTCCTGAATGACTAAGGTTGTCATATATTAGCTTCAATATTATATGCGGCGGACTACCATGTTTAGGGTACCCTCTGGGGCGTGACATAATTTCAATAACACATTTATAAAATATAAATTAGGAAATTCATGGCTATTTCAATGGGAAATGAGTAAGAGAGAGTGAAATAGTGCAAATGCTAAGATAACCTAAGTAGTAAAATGTAAATTTATTTGTGGAAAATAGGAGGAAAGTTTGAGCCAAATTAAAACAAAAAATATATATAATAAAATAAAACAAGCTAGAATATTCAACTAAGTAAAGTAAGTGAAATACTTGATATGGTTAGGTGAATTAGTAAATTTAAGCTAAAAATTAATTTCAATTGGAAAATAGAGATTAAACCATACTAAATCCCCATTTCGTTATACCAAACAAATCAAATCAAACCTAAATATCAAATTAACCATCTACCGAAATTATAACTTCTCAACTTTTCCAATTTTCCCGATTTCGATAGTTTTCTACAAATTCAATATAGAAATTTCTCAACACCTTAATTTTAATTAAATACATATCCAACCACCTATTTAACTAAATTTATTTCATCATCTTCAAAATTTGCTAAATTAAATTTCTAAATTAAACTAACTAGTTCTTACGCCCATTTGACATCTATATATCTTAAGGCCCTAATCAAATTGCTAATATAACCCACTAACTATATTAGCTCTAAACCCTCATAAAAACCTTTTAGAATCTTCATATCACTATCTTTATCCATTTCAAATTTCAGCATAAAATGTTTCATACAAAATTATCCTTTTGCCAACTCATAAGCTTTATAACATTCTTTATATTACCAAATAATGTTCTTATTTTTATCCTACCTCTTTCTGCAAAATGAAACCCTAATGTACCCTAAAGTAGCCACCACTTTACCTTCTATTCTAGCGGAAAATTTCATCTCATTTTTCTCTCAAAACAAACTCTAAAATACTACAAACCATTTTTCTCTATCAAAACCCTAATAGGTACTAAGTCTTCTATGTCATATGTGTTCTTTAAGCCATCTAAAACTCCTATTAAACTCTCTTTCTTTTTGAAATTAAGTGTTTATCAAGAGGGATCTTGGATTAGAGGTAACAGAAGCTTCACCAAATTTCTAGTAGTAGGGAAATGAAGGTTCTAAGCTTGTTTTCTAATGCTACAAGTATATTGTTTAATTAAATAGTGTAATTAGTGAAATATATTAGTAAATAATATGTTGCAATACTAAAAATACAAAATATAGAATATACGATTTAGGCGAAATATCATGTGTTACTTGGTTTGGTGAAAATGTGTTGATATTGGCATCATTTATGTATTGTTTAGTGGATTTATGGTGTAAATATGGTTAAAATAAAAGAGCATGTTGTGTAATCGGTTTTGATGTGTTCTATACGATTTTGTAATGATTTTTCATGATGAAAATTGAATAAAAACAATAACATGTTTGATGGACAAAAAATAGAAGTGTTGTTTTCCATGAAATGTACTATTGTTTACGGTATTAAACGAATGCATTTTCATGTAAATTTTATGGAAATGATATTATATCATCTTAGGATATAAACTAGAAGGTCTCATAATTTTTCATATTTATTTACTATTTTTAAAAGGCCTAATAGTTGTATTTCTTGAGAAAAATAAATAAATTATCAAATGTACTTATTTTTGGATGTACATTTTAGAAATGATGTTCAATAAGTGCCTATATGATCTAGAAAATTTTATAATTTATTAAGGTCATTTACTTTTTTTTTTTTTTCTGGATGTACTGTACAAAACGTTGTTTGAACCGGACTTCTTTTGTTTACTTTTCCTTTTCCAATGAAAATATAATGATTTAATAGCTTAGGATGCATAGTTTTATATGACAATCGAACGGAACCGAAATATGCAAAAATCAAGCTGAACTAGACTAAAAACAAACCTGTGTATAGACCCTCATTGTTTTCCAGCCTAATTTTCTTTGAAAAAAAATTTTGAAATCCAAATGTAATTTTATCAATGTGTAGTTAGTTACAATTAGTTAATTTTTTAGGCATATTTTGATTTGTTAGGCTTTTTGTTAAATTAGAATTGGATATATATAGGTTAGTGTGCTGAATCAGCTTAATTAGGTATAAAAGGGCTTTTAATTCTAAAATTAGGTAATTGAATATAGTATGAGCCTAAATCAATACAACTAATTATTATGGGCATTAGTAGCTAAATTGGGCTTAGATAATAGTTTAGGGCCCAAATTAAATTATATGGACATAGTTGAACTAAATATACCAAGACGAATTATAATAGGTTTTAATTAACTAATTGGGCTTAAAATAGGTAGTTGGCAATCAAATGGATTTGACAAATATCATGTGCTATAAAATTGAATTAATAAATATTTTAGGATTAAATAGGCGAAAATGACCTAAACTGGCTTAATTAGTAAAAGTGAAGTTAGTATGAGATAAATGACCTAAAATGGGCCAAGATAGTAAAAATAGGTCCAACTTGACCTAAATAACCTAAAATGGACTTAGAAATGACTTTACGTCTAACATAGCTAATATCAATAATTTTGGGCTTTAATAATTAGTTATGGGCCTAAACACTAAAATAGGATCCAATTTGACTAAATACCAACAAATTGACTTAATTAGATAAAAAAGGTGTAATATACAAATAAATAAATCATAATGAAGGGTAAAATGGTAATATAATGATTTATTAAAGAAGAGAGTTATTTAGCCAAACATAATAAATGAGATATAATAATCATCTCTCACATTAATGATAGTCAATAATAGTAAATCTTCATTAATTTATGACGTAGGGTTGCGTTTTTCCTAAGCCATCTTTCTCTATAAATTGGCCTTAGACCCCATAAGTTTTTTTCACATTTCTTCTCAGCCAAAATTAAGGTATGTGGGTCTAAACTCTCTCTTTTTCAATTCCTTTCCTTTAGGTAGATAGTCTAATTCCAGTTCTATATATTGATTAAAGGAGATTCAAAATCTAGAAGTGAAACACAAGAATGGTTTTGGAGAATATCATATTCAAATCCAATTGAAGGTAAGATCTCTAACCTAATTTTTGAAATTCATAGATTATTAGGAAACATGTCATGATGATGGTATTAATTGTGATAGGAGAAAGATTTAAAGAATTAGGGTTTCTGAATTTCAATCAAGTTCTGCAAATTATAGGTTCGTATGAATTTGCCCCATCTCTATAGATTCAAAGTTATAAAATTTTATAAGGGATCTATTCATAGAAGATTATATATATATGTATGTTGTGAAGGATTGTGGAGATCAAAGAAGATTTGAGGAGAAATTGATGTTAGGGTTTCTGTGAAGTAAAAACAAAATTAACAGGTGAGTTAAGATTTGGTTAGGGTTATGGTATTAAGGTTAGGGTTTGACATCATGATTACAATTGAATTTTAATTGCGACATATATTGACATACAGGAGTATTGTGAGGTTAGGGTTCCATTTCAATTAAAGTTTCTGTTGAGTAGATTTGGATTGAAAACAAATCCAGGTACTTCCTTACCTTGTTTGTTGCTTGTGCGTGATAGGTTTAGAATTTATAACCTTATTAACGAACATACGACCTTAATTGAAATTAAGTGTTGGTTGTGAGTGGTTTCGACTAGAGTAGAACTCATGGCAAGGCCATGGTGGAGGGTGATCTCTAGTGAGATAACCTGATTATCCTTGTGTGAGGTTGTCCCGAGTGGACTTGTGCTTGGAGATGATTCTAGTAGATTAGGAGTCATGTTTTCGAGCTTTGGTTGGGCATGTAAACTGTATATATGTATATATCATAATATGTGTTTCGAGATCTGAGTTAGTCTGGGTTTAGGTTTATATCATGAGTTTTCCTAAACTGTGTTGGTTGTAGGCTAATGAAAGGATAAATTAATTTGTGCTTGTTACATTAGAAATTATAAGTTGTATGTGATATTTGTGTTATGTATGATCATGTGCATGTGCTTGTGGTTTGGATGTACTAGGCCTTTGTGCTCAATCCTTTATTTTTATAGGTGCAGGTGATGATCCTATTATATATGATTTGTTGGGATATGATGATATATTGATGACAGGGAGCACGATAGTACAGATGACCATCCAGCTGATCATTAGGGATTTGGATGGAGACGTTTATGAGTACTTTTATTTTAGTAGAGCCTTTACTTTGATGGATTAGTTTCATCGGAAGTTTTATTTGTAAAGACTTTTTATGTTCTTATATTTTTAGATATCTTTAGTTATCAGATTATGTAGTGGAACAACTTTTATGAAATTGAAGATGTTTATTTTAGAGAGTTTTGATGATGTTCTATCTATTGTGGTTTAGTAATAGCCTTGGCGTGTGCCTTTGAAGAGAGGACACGTGGCGGGTTGTAGACGCCTTTCATTTAGGGCGTTACAGCTTGTTTGGTATCAGAGCTTTAGGTTTATGATCTTGTTAGAAACTAGGTTTTAACTCCTTAGGACGGTGAGCTATGATGAGAGGGGTAGAATTTAGGAGATGTTTATCTTTACAAGTAACAGTGTTAAGTTTGATAAATTTTGTAGGTTTTCCTTTTCTTTCCCTTTCCTTTCCTTTCTTTTCTGTAATCTTATAGGAATCTTTTCTTAGAATGCCGCCCCGTAGAAAAGCCCCTGTTACTCGATCCTCTAGCAATGGGAATGAAAATCAAGCCCCTGATAACCAAAACCAAGCTCTGAGAGAAGTACCTCCAACCAGGCTCCTAATGCTGTTACTGGAGGACAAGCTCCAGCTGACGCCGCACAGTTAATACAAGCGGTTAATGCTTTTCTAGGATTAGTAAACTAGTAACAACAGACTATGAGGCAGGACATGCTAGTGGTGCAGGCCAATGCTGAGGCCTGGAGGCAAGAGGCCCAAAGGAATAACGGGAATAATGGAAATGGAGGTCACCGAGGGGGAAATGCTGCTACTCTAAATTTGATCAAATTTGTGGACTTAGTTTATAAGTAATAGTGTTAAGTTTGATAAGTTTTGTAGGTTTTCCTTTTCTTTCCCTTTCCTTTCCTTTCTTTTCTATAATCTTATAGGAATCTTTTCTTAGAATGCCGCCCCGTAGAAAAGCCCCTGTTACTCGATCCTCTAGCAATGGGAATGAAAATCAAGCCCCTGATAACCAAAACCAAGCTCCTAGAGAAGTACCTTTACCCTAGGCTCCTAATGCTGTTACTGGAGGACAAGCTCCACCTGACACCGCATAGTTAATACAAGCAGTTAATGCTTTGCAAGGATTAGTAACCCAGTAACAACAGACTATGAGGCAGGACATGCAAGTGGTGCAGGCCAATGCTGAGGCCTGGAGGCAAGAGGCCTAAAGGAATAACAGGAATAATGGAAATGGAGGTCACCGAGGGGCAAATGCTGATACTCTAAATTTGATCAAATTTATGGACTTAGTTTACAAGTTTGAGCCTAAGATAGGAAAACCCCTAGAGGCACAGTTATGGATAGAGGAGGTAGAGAAGACCTTCGCCGCCTTGGATATTCTTGAAAACAAGAAGGTGGACTATGCATCCTATTTGCTCATTGGATGAGCAAACAATTGGTGGATGAGCACTAGGAGGCACATGACTGGACCGATCACCTGGGAAAACTTTAAGCAAGCCTTCTACAGGGAATTCTTCCCCGATAGTATAAAACAAAAGATGCTCCAGGATTACTATAGTTTACAATAGGGCAAGCTGAGTGTCAAAGAATATGAGGTTGAGTTGCATCATCTGATGAGGTTTCTACCTGAGCCCCTGAAGGAAAATGAGGAAGCTAAGATGAGTAGGTTTATCACGGGTCTAGAGCCAGAGATTCAGTATCAGATCAACCTTATGGACTTAAATAACTATGCTGCAGTGGTTAATAAGGCTAAGATGATAGAACAAGGTTTGAACCGAATCAAGGGTAGGAGTGATGTAAAGAATTAGACTGCTTTAGGCAAGAGGCCAGCTGTTTTCCTTAGTCAAGACAAGGGGAAAAGGCCATTTACCCCATCCACTAGGTCATTCCTATCGATTCCTGATAGAAAGTGTGTGAAATGCCAGGGACCCCATGATGTGAAAGATTGCAAGTAGCCTGATGGAACTTGTTTTAATTGTGGGAAGACGGGTCATACTCAGAGATTTTGCACCGAAAGAGCTTCAGGTCCACCTATTTTCTGTTTTAAATGTGGACAAAGGGGACACAAGGCCATTGATTGTAAGGAAATAGGGAGATAGGTTGTGTCGGGAGCACCACAGAGGGGACAGGGTCAGAAAGCATCTGCTAAGATTTATGCCCTATAGCACCGCGACATCTCTAGTGTGGACACCATATCAAGTACATTGTCTATCCTTGGACACAGTGCTTATGTTTTGTTTGACATGGGTGCTAGTTTTTCATGTGTATCAGAAGTTTTTGCATCTGTATGTGGTATGAATATTGAATGTATGTCTGAAAGTTTAATTGTAAATACTCCTTTAGGGAGTGGATCTTTATTGAATAGAATATGTAGGAATGTTGATGTAATCATAGAAGGTGGGATTTTACCTGTAAATCTTCTAGTCATGGAGATGATTGATTTTGATGTAATCCTTGGAGTAGACTGGTCGATGAAATACCAGGCTATCGTTGATTGTAAAAATCTAGTATTAGAATTCAATCTAGAAGTAGATAAGTTTGCATATGAATTAGAAGTTCAAAGACCCCCTACCTTACCTACATACGAGTTATGGGAGAAGTCTGTGTTAGCAGCTGTGATTATAGGCGATGAATCAAAGATAGATCCCACAAAGATACCCGTTGTAAGAGAGTATTTGGAAGTATTTCCAGAAGACTTACCAGGATTACCAGCAGATGGGGAAATTGAGTTTGGAATTGACTTAGTGCCTGGTACCATACCTAAGTCTAGAGCTCCATATCGAATGACTCCTCCTGAGTTAGCGGAATTGAAGGTGCAATTAAAGGAGCTACTCAAGAAGAAATTTATAAGACCGAGTGTATCACCATGGGGAGTTCCAGTATTGTTCGTAAAGAAGAAAGACGGGAGTATGAGACTGTGCATAGATTATTGGGAGTTGAATTAAGTGACGATTAAGAACAAATACCCGTTACCGAGAATTGATGACTTGTTTGACCAGTTAGCAGGAGCTAGAGTCTTTTCTAAGATCGATCTAAGGTCGGGATATCACCAACTAAGAATCAAAGCGGAGGATATTCCTAAAACAGCTTTTAGGATGAGATACAGGCACTATGAGTTTGTGGTTATGTCGTTTGGACTTACAAATGCACCAGATGTGTTTATGGATCTGATGAACCGAGTATTTAGAGATTATCTAGATTGGTTTGTAGTGGTGTTTATTGATGACGTGCTAGTATATCCAAGATAGAGGAAGAACATGAGGAACATCTTAAGTTAGTCTTGAATCGGTTGCAAGAATAGAAGTTGTATGCCAAGTTCAGTAAGTGCGAATTTTGGTTGACTCAAGTGTCATTCTTAGGACATATAGTGAATGGGGATGGAATATCAGTAGATCCCGAGAAAGTGAAAGCCGTAGTGGAATGGCCGGATATTATCGGAGATTTGTGGAGGACTTTTCGAAGATTGCAAGTGTATTAACGAAATTGACTCAAAAGGGCGTAAAGTTTGTCTGGGATGATAAATGTGAGAAAAGTTTCCAATTACTAAAGGAAAAGTTAGTGTCTGCCCCGGTTTTAGCATTGCCAGTCAGTGGAGAGGAGTTTACCATCTATAGTGATGCATCTATACAAGGTCTGAGATGTGTTTTGATGCAAGATGGAAGAGTGATTGCTTATGCATCGAGACAATTGAAGCCATATGAAAAGAACTATCCGACTCACGACTTGGAATTGGCAATAGTTGTTCATGCTCTTAAGATTTGGAGACACTACTTATATGGGGAGAAATGTAAGATTTTCACGGATCACAAAAGTTTGAAGTACATTTTCACTCAGAGGGATTTAAATATGAGACAAAGAAGGTGGTTAGAGTTGATTAAAGATTATGATATAGATATTTAGTACCACCCCGGAAAAGCCAATGTAGTGGCAGATGCCCTAAGCAGAAAGAGGAATGAAAATTTAGCTGCTTTAATCACTAAGGAACGACCATTGTTGGAAGACATGAGGAAGTTGGATCTTGAGATAATGATTAGTAAAGTGGGAACCAAATTGGCAAGGTTACAATTAAAGTCTACTTTGATCGATAGAATCAAATCCAATCAAGTGGATGACCCGAGTATATTGGAAATCAGAAGAAGATTGGAAATCGGTAAAGCTCCAGAATTTTTCGAAGATGAAGAGGGAGTTATGAGATATAAAGGGAGAATTTGTGTACCTGAGCAAGGAAAACTTAAAAGTGAATTGCTAAAGGAAGCTCATTATTCGAGTTATTCCATCCATCCGGGAGGTAACAAGATGTATTAGGATCTAAAGAAACTATACTGGTGGAATAATATGAAGAAGGAATGTCACGCCCCGAAGGTATCCTAATATTAGTGATCAAGCCGTACTTGAATACCAATACTAGTTTACCATCAGGGAGCGACATATTCTCATAAAACAGGATCTTTTCAGTTGCTTGGACAAGAAATGACAAATATATAAAAAGTCATAAATTGGTAAATACCTGTAAAATGGGTAAACCTTTCTTAAAATAATATTACAAACCATAGTCTACTTTCAAGACTATCTCTCAAAGTACAATACGAAAATTTCTTAATCTAACTATACTAAAGTAGAAACATATTGCCATCTTAGCTCCATAACTTCTTGAAACAATCCATTGCTAGGCACTTACCGGTACCAAGCTCCGGGAAGAAACTAACCAAGGTCGTAGAGTAAACCTGAAAGGTCTGAGAGAGTGTGAGCTATACCACGGCTCAGTGAATAACCAGAACATATCACAATCAATCAAGTTGTTAGCAATACATATGTAATGCACCAATCAAGCATATGCACAATACAAGCTTGGATGATCTAGAATCCAAACAGGAAAAAGATTTACGCCCTCTTTTTAAGGGTTGAAGGGTCCAGTCTTAAAAGGCCCGCCCATCCAGAAGAGACCAAGCATACAAGGGAATCTCACGATTTCTCGTGTTAAAATTATCTCTTTGATTAGAGTAGCTTAACTAACCATCCCAAGTACATAGCATTGGAAACTCCCTAAGTGTTTGTCATCCCAGCAATACCATAGGCGGCGTCCTTCATACCACTTAGTTCCTATGGAATCAACAGAGCAAAGATAACCTTAGCAGTCTATAGCTTAGGCATGCCAGCATTTACCAGAGCCCCGGATGGCTAAACTCGTAACAGGCTACCACACAAAATTTATGCAAAGATGCACATCGTGCAATGAATGGTCATTTATATTAAGCAGCCAGAAACTGTTAATTTCATTTTACGATGACCAAACGATTCACATACAATCAGTATGCTAAACAAGCAATTTTATCATACAATATTCTGATCACTTGTATTTTAGTAGCTTAGCAAATCATCAACTGAACATGCATAATTCCCAACCCACATGATAATTCACATTCATTATCTTGTATTAAAATTCAACTAAGCTACAAATCAAAAACAATGTAATAAGTCTGAGTTACTCACCTGCTCATCCTGCTTAATCGTAATAGTCTGCTGGGAAGTCTCCGCTGGACTCAAAGTCACCTATTTAAGGAATCAGGTATTCATCAATAATGTGTACTTAATATTTTAGAACTCTTATAAGTGTCTGAGTGTCCTTAAGCTGATATCCGGGTTATAACCTGTGTCCATACTGGTCCTTCATTGTCCATGTAAGGGTAGTTTTAACATTGTCCTTTATTCTCGTTTTGTTTCTCTTGATCTCTTATTAAGTATTTTTATGTCCTGATAAGGTAACAAAGTACCTTGTTCTGGGTCCGTAGGTGTCCTGATAGGGTATCGGAAATGTTCCATTGTTCAATATTGTCCATGTGAGGTAGCAAAATACCTCGTTTCGGTCCATATATGTCCTGGTAGGGTATCAGAAATATTTCATTGTCCAGGCATTTTATGACCCGGTATTATTGTTCAGTAATTGTTTTTAAATATTCAGATAACTTGGTTCTGTAGTATTCCATTAAATATATAACGTGTATAAATCTTAATGTTTTTAGAAGTCATCTTATCAGTTAAATTAAGTTTTTAAGAAATTTTTCCCTTGTGGAAGCATAAGTCATTATTTAATCACACTATTGTGATAAAATACGTTTTATTTTATCTAAGACTCAAGAAAATATAGATTTCATCATGCATTTTTAAAAATAATACTGATGGCAAGTATCTTGCAAATACTATAATTTAGAAACATTGGAAAATATTAAATTTAGTACCTACATTATCATATCATATAAATTTGGAATCGTAAATTGATACAAAAATGATTTTAAGGATCATAAAAGTACATTTGACAATATTTTAGTCACTATAATGACAATATTATTCTTTTAAGAATAGATAAGTAAAATCATCAGTATTGAATTTTACTGAAAATAGTACTATACATGTATTATTACTAAAAACTAACAAAATAATTTTTAAATTGATGAAATTAGTGTTCTAACATCAAAAACAATGAATATAAGTTAGTTTATACATATATACATTTTTATTTTATTTTTATACATATTTTTAAGTTGTATAAATTTCATTTTTGGAGAAATCGGAGCAGGGACGCGTACAGACCAGGATAAGCCGCCGGCGCACATCCTTAGGCCGCCGGCGCACATGCTTACGCCGCCGGCGTAAGCTTTAGGCCGCCGGCTTATCTTCACTGTTCACCGTCTTCTCCAAGTTTTTCTTCGATTTTCTTGAGATTTTTACGTTCAAACTTCCACCAAAGCATTTCTAAATGTTCATATGAGATGTTTATACACAAATATAGGCTTAGAACATGATATCATAAACATGAAATACGTTTTTGATTCATAAAATGGTGTAAGTAGGGTTTTTGAGTTCTTACCTCGGTTTGAGTTGTTGTGAACCGATCTAGAGCTTGTCCTTAAGTGTTTTGTGATCCTAAGATCATTTAAAGTTAGTTTGCATCAATGCTTTTTGATTAAAACGAATTAGAGTTATAGACTTACCTTGTTGGATTCAAAAATTGAGCTTTGGAAGTCCTTTCAATGGTGGCCGAAAATGGAGATAGTTTGAGATGATTTAAGTGTGTTGTTTTGTTGTTTTTCTGAGCTTGGGGTGTGCGGATTTGGTCTGAATAAATGTGTGTGTTTGTTTGTGTATTATGACATATATATAGAGAAGCTAAGAGGAGCCAAAGGCGGTGGAGAACTCACTAGAAAATTCCTCACGTCCAGCAGATTTTGGGGGGTGTTTTGCACCGTTTTCAAAGCTAATTATACATGTGTTTGAGTTGTCAATCTCCTAGTGGTGCATGTGTGTAGATTAGGGGTCACATAAGTCAAGGATAATGGCCACAAGTTGAGGATATCGGCTGCCCAAGTGGAGAGGAATTCCATCCGAGAATTTGGGTCAAATATTTGGAGAAATCATGATATTTGGATGTGTTACGGAAGTTTTCAAAATTTTTAAGAAAAAGCAAAATTAGTAGAGGTAGGTTCGGGTTTGTTTTTGACGTTTATCTGATTATTTTAGCGAAGGAATATTTAATTAAGGCGACTAGGAAAAGTCTCGGCTCAAAATGAGCAAGTTTTGATTTTATATTATACGTGATAAATTAATCTTAATGGTTCATCTTTTAATTCTCAAACTTTAGTAAGCGTTATCTGATATTCTCTTTTGAACGGGTTTGAGTTTTATTTTTAAAATTTTTCGTATAAGGATTTCTAGAATCGACTTAAAAAGTCTTATTCGTACATTTTAGAAATAATAGGAAAGTTTGTTTTACGAATTTAGGACCACAGATAGGACCAGTATTACTAGTAGGCTTATTCTATAAGCTTAGTCGGTTTCAGAAATGGCTATTCATTTTCTATTTTATTATTCTATTCGTTTTTAGTTCTATTTCTACTAGTATGAAAAATCTAGGGGTTTACATCCTCCCCCCTTAAAATAAGCTTTGTCCCCAAAGCTTGAGTGCGTACCTGATGACTCGAACAAGTGAGGATGATTCTTCCTGATCTCCTCTTCAACTCCCAAGTCATCTCTTCGGTTAGAGCATCCCATAATATTTTGACATATCGAATCTCTTTGTTTCTTAGAGTCTGCACTTTCCTGTCCAATATCTTGATAGGACGTTTCTCATATGTCAAG
Organism: Combretum micranthum; assembly: GCA_024138025.1. Classification (NCBI taxonomy): domain Eukaryota; kingdom Viridiplantae; phylum Streptophyta; class Magnoliopsida; order Myrtales; family Combretaceae; genus Combretum; species Combretum micranthum. The sequence continues at coordinate 21,176 of JAMXBD010004421.1, forward strand.
TTTTCCTTTAACTTAATTGGTTCAATTCTACCACTTTATCTGGATCGGAACATATTTCCTTAAGACTGATACATGGAAGACATCATGCATTCCTGACAATTTGGTGGTAGGGCAAGACGATATGCTAGATTTCCAACTCGCTCAATATCTCAAATGGTCCAATATATCTCGGACTCAACTTTCCTTTTGTTTGTCTAGCATGCAGGCTTTTGATCGGGCTTACTTTCAAGTAGACTGATCTCCTTCAGAGAATTCCAATTCTCCTTTTTAAGTCGGCCCAACTTTTCTGTCGGTCTTGTGCCTCTTTCATCTTTTGTTTAATCACAGCGACCTTGTCGATCGTTTCTTGTACCAATTCGGGTCCAATCATCACTTTCTCCAAATTATCCCAGAATAAAGGTGATCGACACTTTCTTCCATACAAAGCTTCATATGGTGGCATACCAATACTCGAATGGTAACTATTGTTGTATGCAAATTCCACCAATGGTAGATGTTGATCCCAATTCCCTTTGAATTCCAAGATACAAGACCTTAGCATATCTTCCAAAGTCTGTATCGTCCTTTCAGTCTGTCCATCTGTTTGGGGATGATAAGCTGTACTGAACTTCAATTGGGTTCCCAAAGCTTTCTGCAGTCCTTGCCAAAACTGAGAAACAAACCGAGGATCTCGATCTGATACTATACTGGCAGGTATACCATGTAATCTTACAATTTCCCTTAAGTATAACCGTGCCAATTTCTCCATGGGTATGTCATACTAATTGGTAGGAAATGAGCTGACTTGGTGAGTCTATCCACAATGACCCAAACAGCATCATATCCCGTACTCGTCTTAGGTAATGAACATACAAAATCCATGGAAATCTGATCCCATTTCCATTCAGGGATAGGTAACGGCTTCATAATCCACCTGGCCTTTGGTGTTCAGCTTTTACCCTTTGGCATACATCACATTTAGCCACGAACTGAGCAACATCATTTTTCATTCCTTTCCACCAGTATGCATTTTTTAGCTCTTGATATGTCTTCGTCTCTCCTGGATGTATAGAATATCCAGAGTAATGAGCCTCATGCATTAATTCCTTCCTCAAGTCATTATGCTGTGGAATACACAATCTCTTATTCATCCTTAGTATGCCTTCTTCATCAATGTGAAAATCCTTATATCTCCCTTGGGATATTCCATTTAATCTCTTGGATTTCTTGGTCCTCTTTCTGTGCTTCTTTAATTTGCTGAAGCAGAGTTGGTTCCAATACCAAACTCCCAAGTTCAGCTTCCAAATCCCTCATGGTGAATTCTATTCTCAATTTCTCGAATTCCTGGACAAGTTCTTTCTGGTTGGTTAACATTGAAGCTATCTCGCCATAATGCTTACGACTTAATGCATCAGCTACCATATTCACTTTTCCAGGGTGATAGTTAATAGTTAAGTCATAATCCTTGATCAATTCCAACCATCTCCTTTGTCTCATGTTCAGCTCTTTTTGTGTAAATATATACTTTAAACTCTTATGATCCGTATATATTTCACACTTCTGACCATATAAATAGTGACGCCAAATCTTGAGTGCAAAGACAATTGCAGCTAATTCCAGGTCATGAGTGGGTAATTCATCTCATGTGGCTTCAATTGCCTAGATGCATATGCTATAACTTTTCCATTTTGCATCAATACACATCCCAAACCATTTTTGGATGCGTCGCTATAAACAGCATATGGTCTTTATCATTTGGCAAAACCAAAACTGGGGCTGATACTAACCTTTTCTTTAATTCCTGAAAGCTTTGCTCTCTTTGATCATTCCATTCAAACCTCTCATTCTTCTTCGTTAGCTGAGTCAAAGGTCGAGCAATCTTTGAAAAGTCCTTTACAAACTTCCTATAGTATCCAGCCAATCCCAAGAAACTTCTAACTTCTGTGACAGTTTCTGGTCTCTTCCAATCCACAATAGCTTTAATCTTTGCCGGGTCTACTGAAATCCCTTCACTGGAAACAATGTGTCCAAGGAATGATATGCTCTTAAGCCAAAACTCACACTTAGACAATTTGGCATATAACTTGTTTTCCCTTAGGATTTGCAACACTTTCCTTAAGTGTTCGTCATGTTGTTCTTTGGTAGATGAATATACCAAAATATCATCTATGAACACAATTACACAGTTATCCAGCAACGGTCTAAAGATGCGGTTCATTAAATCCATAAACACCGCAGGTGCATTTGTTAGTCCAAATGGCATGACCAAGAACTCATAATGGCCATATCTTGTCCGAAATGCAGTCTTAGGCACATCTTCCGCTTTGATCCGTATTTGATGATATCCAGATTTTAGATCAATTCGAGAAAATACCTTTGCTCCTTTTAATTGATCAAAAAGATCATCAATTCTTGGTAAAGGATATTTATTCTTAATGGTCACTCTGTTCAATTCCCTATAATCGATACAGAGTCTCATCGAACCATCTTCTTCTTAACAAATAACACCGGTGCTCCCCAAGGTGATACACTTGGTCTTATAAATCCCTTATCAACAACTCTTGCAATTGCACCTTTAACTCTTTTAATTCCATAGGTGCCATACGTATGGGGCTTTTGATACTGGTTCAGTTCCAGGTATCAAATCAATGGAGAATTCCACCTCTCTATGTGGGGGTAATCCGGGTAACTCATCAGGAACACATCCGGATATTTACATACCGTTCGAATGGTTCGTATATCCAATTCCTTGGATTCCCTCAGTGCTGCAAGAATACATTTGTCCAATTCCTTCCTCTCTTCTTGTTCTACCTCGATCACCAAGATCTTACCTTCTGCTTCTTTAAGCATTTCTCCCTTATAATGCCCTCTTTCTCCTTGCCTATCAACAAAGGAGATTGTCTTACAACGGCAATCAATCTTGGCTTTTACCGCAGTCAACCAAGTCATTCCCAAGATGACATCATATCTTGCATATCCACTATAATTAAATCAGCATTCGAATCTTGCTCTCCAATTCTCAGTGGGCATTTCCTTATCACTTTAGTTTCACCATATCTCCCGTAGGTGTAGAAACTCTTAGTTCCTTACTCATGGTCTCAACTGGTAATCCTACTCGTCTGGCGGTGTCCTCGCTTATGAAGGAATGCGTTGCTCCCGTGTCAAACAAGGCATACGCAATCTGATCCTTTACTTGTATCGTTCCTATTTACCAGTTATTAATTACATGTCATTTCTACACTTACTAGGGTTATTGTGCAACTAGTGGTGTTCGTGCTCCAAAACATACATATAAACAGCAAATATGTAACTACATACCTGCAATGAGTCCACAGTCATCTGAGTCAACTTCTCCCCAGATATTCTCCTCATATTCCCCCTCCATGAATGCACCATCATCCTCTACTGGGATCCCTTGCATAGCAAAAACTCTAGCAGTCGAAGCAGCTTTGCTAGCATTGTTGCTCCCGTACCTGGGTCCAGTTGTGGCAACAATCCCCTTAGGTTGAGATGATCCAGCAGCAGTGTTGAGCCTTTGGGGGCATTGGGTTGCTATATGCCCCACTTTGTTGCAGACAAAACAGGTGGCTCCAGGCCTCTTTGGGCATGCATTCACCATATGCCCACCTTCGCCACAAAAGTAGCATTTATTCTGGAGTTGTGGACATTTCTCGGATAATGTGTGCCCTTACACTTCCAGCAAATCAGGCCGGGTTTTCCATTATTCCCATTCTTTATACTTCCTACCGGTCTAAAGAACTTTTTCTTTTTAGGAACAAAGCTCGTTCCTGACTCCTCATATGTTCTTTTTCCAAAAGTTTGACCACGTTTCTTATACCTCTCAAGCTCATACTTCTTTGCTCGTTCTATGATTCGAGCTTTCTCAATCATAGAGGCGTAGTCAGTTATCTCAAACTCGGCCAGCCTTCTTTGGAAATTGGGTTCCAAACCTGCCATGAAAGTTTGTCTTTTCAACTCATCACTATCCCGGTATGCATCCGGGGCAAACTGCAGCAATCTATTGAACTCATGTTCGTACTCATCCACAGTCTTAGTTCCCTGAGTCAAATTCATGAGATCGGTGCTATATTTTGTTTTAAGGCTACTTGGAAAATACTCCTTCAAAAATTCCCGCCTAAAAGCTTCCCAAGTGATGGGTTGTGGTAGTCCTCTCTGCTTGGAATCCCACCAGATTCTAGCTCTTAACCTCAGCATGTAACCTCCATAGGGTACCTTTAGAACTTCCGGTACTTGGAACACATCAAGAGAACGTTCTATCTGTGCCAGCCAGTCCTCAGCTTCCTCTGGCTTTCCTGGCAATCCCTCAAAGTACCTATTACATTTAATGAACTCAGGTAATAAGTTTCTTTGGGGGCGCAATGGTGGTGGTGGTGGCAGTCCCGGTTCGGGGTGAAGTGATCCTTGCACTTCAGCAGCGGCTTCTTGGAAATCTGCCGGTCCATTTTCCTGATTAGACCTTGGTACAGTTGGTCTCCCATTCCTCCTAGGTGACGCTGGAGGCAACACAGATGCCTCAGCAGATGGCACTGCACGGGTGGTTTGCAAGTTCTGCAATGCTTGCAAGATAAGCTCACTTTGTTGTTGCAATCCTTGCAACACATTCTGCATCTGATCCTGGGGAAGTGCAGGAGTAGGTTCAGGTTGATTATTGTTAATCCTAGCATTCCTGCTTCCGTTTCTTCCACTAGGCATTCTGATAATATGGAATAGATTAACCATATTAGAATTCTTTCATTTCCAATTTGTCAATACTTAGTCCAATAAACATCCAAAATATGTCATTTATATATACATCCAAAACATATAATGACAATTACAGGGTTAGTGCATTTATGTACATCCAAAAATTGCACTACTTTACTACTATTGCTAACATAGTAGTTCCACAAAATACATCACAAGTATTTTACATACATACATATGTCATCAAAAGTTCACAAAAACAATCTCATCTCTCCTTCTAAACTTATCCTAGGATGGAATCAGCTCTAGGGGCTTGGATACAGGTGCTCCTTGCCTTTTCTCCTGGAGCTAGCTGTGGATATTCTTCCTTTTCCTCAGAGCTAGTGTCACTCTCTCCTATCCTTATCTCTTTACTCCCAGGGGGTGCCAAAGATAGCTCTGTTGCCTTAAGGTGGATGCCTGAGAATTCCTGAGATTTTTCTTTAATAGGTACTGTATCCTTTTCAATCCAGCCTGCCTGGGCCGATCCAACCCATTTAGAATAATTAAAATTAGACACATATGTCTCTGCCTCTAGTCGTCTGGATTTTCCTTCCTTTTCGTCCATAAAGCAGTAGTAATACTGTTAACCTGAAAAGATAACCCTTTCCTCTTTTTAGTTCTCCTGACATAGTGCTGGGGCTCTTTTCCCCCTTCAGGTATAACTGGGGGCTTTCTGGACAAAACATCTCGTGGATAGTTGCAGCGCATGATGTGTGAACATCCATTCGTCATCAATAGCCAAGTCATCTCGCACTAATGGATGATCCATCCTAATGTCATGTGCATAAATCCAATCTCCCCCTATCGGGATCCATACCCTGAAATCTGGGGGTCCCGGTCTTTCTGATTTGTCAGATACAATAAAAGCAATATTGTCTATCTCCAGTCCCCCTCCTTTGTAGACGATCAGTCTTTCAAACCTGTAGATTGTCTCTATAGCAGTTCCAGCATTAGGAAATGTCCTCTCCATGAGAAATAACCAATCTTTCAGCATGGGAGTCAATCCTCTCCTCCAGTGCCAAGTATTTCTTCCAGGGTTGTGGTAAACCACACAAGGTCATATCTTCCACAAGTACTCTCAATCGCCTCCTGTACTCAGTAAGCGTTTCTTCCTCAAACATGCCGAAGATTTGCCATTTAAGATGGCAAACCACAGGATCCCCCTGCACACACAATAAAATTTGCATGATTAAAAATCACACAGATTTTATTCCTAGTTGTGCATCTATACTACCCATTTCTATTCAACTTACCTAAATGGTTTCTATTTGGATCTAGGTTTACTATTTTACCAATTTTATACTTTCTCATATTTATCTTTCTTATACCAGCAACCATGCTCTGATACCACTTTAAAACTGTCACGCCCCGAAGGTATCCTAATATTAGTGATCAAGCCGTACTTGAATACCAATACTAGTTTACCATCAGGGAGCGACATATTTCATAAAACAGGATCTTTTCAGTTGCTTGGACAAGAAATGACAAATATATAAGAAAGTCATAAATTGGTAAATACCTAAAATGGTAAACCTTTCTTAAAATAATATTACAAACCATAGTCTACTTTCAAGACTATCTCTCAAAGTACAATACGAAAATTTCTTAATCTAACTATACTAAAGTAGAAACATATTGCCATCTTAGCTCCATAACTTCTTGAAACAATCCATTGCTAGGCACTTACCGGTACCAAGCTCCGGGAAGAAACTAACCAAGGTCGTAGAGTAAACCTGAAAGGTCTGAGAGAGTGTGAGCTATACCACGGCTCAGTGAATAACCAGAACATATCACAATCAATCAAGTTGTTAGCAATACATATGTAATGCACCAATCAAGCATATGCACAATACAAGAAGCTTGGATGATCTAGAATCCAAACAGGAAAAAGATTTACGCCTCTTTTTAAGGGTTGAAGGGTCCAGTCTTAAAAGGCCCGCCCATCCAGAAGAGACCAAGCATACAAGGGAATCTCACGATTTCTCGTGTTAAAATTATCTCTTTGATTAGAGTAGCTTAACTAACCATCCAAGTACATAGCATTGGAAACTCCCTAAGTGTTTGTCATCCCAGCAATACCATAGGCGGCGTCCTTCATACCACTTAGTTCCTATGGAATCAACAGAGCAAAGATAACCTTAGCAGTCTATAGCTTAGGCATGCCAGCATTTACCAGAGCCCGGATGGCTAAACTCGTAACAGGCTACCACACAAAATTTATGCAAAGATGCACATCGTGCAATGAATGGTCATTTATATTAAGCAGCCAGAAACTGTTAATTTCATTTTACGATGACCAAACGATTCACATACAATCAGTATGCTAAACAAGCAATTTTATCATACATATTCTGATCACTTGTATTTTAGTAGCTTAGCAAATCATCAACTGAACATGCATAATTCCCAACCCACATGATAATTCACATTCATTATCTTGTATTAAAATTCAACTAAGCTACAAATCAAAAACAATGTAATAAGTCTGAGTTACTCACCTGCTCATCCTGCTTAATCGTAATAGTCTGCTGGGAAGTCTCCGCTGGACTCAAAGTCACCTATTTAAGGAATCAGGTATTCATCAATAATGTGTACTTAATATTTTAGAACTCTTATAAGTGTCTGAGTGTCCTTAAGCTGATATCCGGGTTATAACCTGTGTCCATACTGGTCCTTCATTGTCCATGTAAGGGTAGTTTTAACATTGTCCTTTATTCTCGTTTTGTTTCTCTTGATCTCTTATTAAGTATTTTTATGTCCTGATAAGGTAAAAAGTACCTTGTTCTGGGTCCGTAGGTGTCCTGATAGGGTATCGGAAATGTTCCATTGTTCAATATTGTCCATGTGAGGTAGCAAAATACCTCGTTTCGGTCCATATATGTCCTGGTAGGGTATCAGAAATATTTCATTGTCCAGGCATTTTATGACCCGGTATTATTGTTCAGTAATTGTTTTTAAATATTCAGATAACTTGGTTCTGTAGTATTCCATTAAATATATAACGTGTATAAATCTTAATGTTTTTAGAAGTCATCTTATCAGTTAAATTAAGTTTTAAGAAATTTTTCCCTTGTGGAAGCATAAGTCATTATTTAATCACTATTGTGATAAAATACGTTTTATTTTATCTAAGACTCAAGAAAATATAGATTTCATTCATTTTTAAAAATAATACTGATGGCAAGTATCTTGCAAATACTATAATTTAGAAACATTGGAAAATATTAAATTTAGTACCTACATTATCATATCATATAAATTTGGAATCGTAAATTGATACAAAAATGATTTTAAGGATCATAAAAGTACATTTGACAATATTTTAGTCACTATATGACAATATTATTCTTTTAAGAATAGATAAGTAAAATCATCAGTATTGAATTTTACTGAAAATAGTATTATACATGTATTATTACTAAAAACTCAAAATAATTTTTAAATTGATGAAATTAGTGTTCTAACATCAAAAACAATGAATATAAGTTAGTTTATACATATATACATTTTTATTTTATTTTATACATATTTTTAAGTTGTATAAATTTCATTTTTGGAGAAATCGGAGCAGGGACGCGTACAGACCAGGATAAGCCGCCGGCGCACATCCTTAGGCCGCCGGCGCACATGCTTACGCCGCCGGCGTAAGCTTTAGGCCGCCGGCTTATCTTCACTGTTCACCGTCTTCTCCAAGTTTTTCTTCGATTTTCTTGAGATTTTTACGTTCAAACTTCCACCAAAGCATTTCTAAATGTTCATATGAGATGTTTATACACAAATATAGGCTTAGAACATGATATCATAAACATGATACGTTTTTGATTCATAAAATGGTGTAAGTAGGGTTTTTGAGTTCTTACCTCGGTTTGAGTTGTTGTGAACCGATCTAGAGCTTGTCCTTAAGTGTTTTGTGATCCTAAGATCATTTAAAGTTAGTTTGCATCAATGCTTTTTGATTAAAACGAATTAGAGTTATAGACTTACCTTGTTGGATTCAAAAATTGAGCTTTGGAAGTCCTTTCAATGGTGGCCGAAAATGGAGATAGTTTGAGATGATTTAAGTGTGTTGTTTTGTTGTTTTTCTGAGCTTGGGTGTGTGCGGATTTGGTCTGAATAAATGTGTGTGTTTGTTTGTGTATTATGACATATATATAGAGAAGCTAAGAGGAGCCAAAGGCGGTGGAGAACTCACTAGAAAATTCCTCACGTCCAGCAGATTTTGGGGGGTGTTTTGCACGTTTTCAAAGCTAATTATACATGTGTTTGAGTTGTCAATCTCCTAGTGGTGCATGTGTGTAGATTAGGGTCACATAAGTCAAGGATAATGGCCACAAGTTGAGGATATCGGCTGCCCAAGTGGAGAGGAATTCCATCCGAGAATTTGGGTCAAATATTTGGAGAAATCATGATATTTGGATGTGTTACGGAAGTTTTCAAAATTTTTAAGAAAAAGCAAAATTAGTAGAGGTAGGTTCGGGTTTGTTTTTGACGTTTATCTGATTATTTTAGCGAAGGAATATTTAATTAAGGCGACTAGGAAAAGTCTCGGCTCAAAATGAGCAAGTTTTGATTTTATATTATACGTGATAAATTAATCTTAATGGTCATCATCTTTTAATTCTCAAACTTTAGTTATAAGCGTTATCTGATATTCTCTTTTGAACGGGTTTGAGTTTTATTTTTAAAATTTTTCGTATAACGGATTTCTAGAATCGACTTAAAAAGTCTTATTCGTACATTTTAGAAATAATAGGAAAGTTTGTTTTACGAATTAGGACCACAGATAGGACCAGTATTACTAGGCTTATTCTATAAGCTTAGTCGGTTTCAGAAATGGCTATTCATTTTCTATTTTATTATTCTATTCGTTTTTAGTTCTATTTCTACTAGTATGAAAAATCTAGGGGTTTACAAGGAAATTGCGGATTATGTGTCAAAGTGCCATACCTGCCAACTGATAAATATAGAACACGGAAGACTAGGAGGTGAATTGAAGGCCCTACAAATACTGCAATGGAAATGGGAACACATTGCAATGGACTTTGTTTCAGCCCTACTAAGAACAAAAGATAGATTTGACTCAGCATGGGTAATCGTGGATAGACTCACTAAAGTAGCTCATTTCATACCGATCAGGATGGGGTACAAACTGGAGAAGCTAGCACAGTTATACATCAAGGAGGTAGTGAGACTGCATGGAATTCCAGTGACTATTGTGTCGGACCGAGACACTAGGTTTGTAGGGAGATTTTGGAAGAGTCTACACCAAGCTTTAGGGACTAAAGTGGTTTTTAGTACTGTTTATCACCTACAAACCGACGGGCAGTCTGAACGTACCACTCAGATTCTTGAGGATATGCTGCAAGCATGTGTCTTGGATTTTAAAGGAAATTGGGATGAACACCTATCGTTGGTGGAATTCACGTACAATAACAGCTACCAAGAATCTATAAGAATGCCACCATACGAAGCCCTATATGGAAAGAAATGTCGATCACCAATTTATTGGGACGAAGTAGGTGAGAGATAGATTTTGGGACCCGAGCTAGTGCAAGATGCGGTTGATAAAGTTAAAATTATTAAACAAAGATTACAAACAGCACAGAGCCGTCAAAAAAGTTATGCTGATAAGAGAAGGAGACCCCTGGAATTTCAGGTTGGAGAGCATGTATTGCTTAAGATATCACCGACAAAGAGGGTGGTTAGATTCGGCATGAGAGGAAAGTTGAATCCGGGATATATGGGACCGTTCTAAATTTTGGAGAGAATTGGAGATATGGCATATTGGTTAGCTTTGCCATCGAGCTTGGAAGGTGTACATAATGTATTCCATGTGTCGATGTTGAGAAAGTACGTGCGAGATCCAGATTAGATTGTAGCATTGGAGCCATTGGAGATTCAAGCCAACGTATCAACACAAGAAAGGCCATTAAGAATCTTGGATACCAAGGAGAAAGTATTGAGGAGGCGTATGATTAAATATGTAAAAGTTCAATGGACCAATCAGACAGAACGGGAAGCGACATGGGAGTTAAAAGATGAGATGCGAGCCAATTACCCCGAGCTTTTTAGTTAATCAGGTAAACTTTCGAGGACGAAAGTTCATTTTAGGAGGGGAGAGATGTAATATACAAATAAATAAATCATAATGAAGGGTAAAATGGTAATATAATGATTTATCAAAGAAGAGTTATTTGGCCAAACCTAATAAATGAGATATAATAATCATCTCTCACATTAATGATAGTCAATAATAGTAAATCTTCATTAATTTATGACGTAGGGTTGTGTTTTCCCTAAGCCATCTTTCTCTATAAATAGGCCTTAGATCCCATAAGTTTTTTTCACATTTCTTCTCAGCCAAAATTAAGATATGTGGGTCTAAACTCTCTCTTTTTCAATTCCTTTCCTTTAGGTAGATAGTCTACTTCCAGTTTATATATCGATTAAAGGAGATTCAAAATCTAGAAGCGAAACACTAGAGTGGTTTCGGAGAATATCAGATTCAAATCCAATTGAAGGTAAGATCTCTAACCTAATTTTTGTAATTCATAGATTATTAGGAAACATGTCATGATGATGGTATTAATTGTGATAGGAGAAAGATTTAAAGAATTAGGGTTTTTGAATTTCAATCAAGTTATGCAAATTATAGGTTTGTATGAATTTGCCCTATCTCTATAGATTCAAAGTTATAAACTTTTATAAGGGATCTATTCATAGAAGATTATATATATATATGTATGTTGTGAAGAATTGTGGAGATCAAGGAAGATTTGAGGAGAAATTGATGTTAGGGTTTCTGTGAAGTAGAAACAAAATTAACAGGTGAGTTAAGATTTGGTTAGGGTTATGGTATTAGGGTTAGGGTTTGACATCATGATTACAATTGAATTTTAATTGCAAAATATATTGATATACAGGAGTATTGTGAGATTAGGGTTCCGTTTCAATTAAAGTTTCTGTTAAGTAGATTGGATTGGAAGCAAATCCAGGTACATCCTTACCTTGTTTGCTGCTTGTGCATGATAGGTTTAGAATTTATAACCTTATTAATGAATATATGACCTTAATTGAAATTGAGTGTTGGTTGTAAGTGGTTTCAACTAGAGTAGAACTCATGGCAAGGCCATGGTGGAGGGTGGTCTCTTGTGAGATAACTTGATGATCCTTGTGTGAGGTTATCCCGAGTGGATTCGTGCTTGGAGATGAATCTGGTAGATTAAGAGTTGTGCTTTCGAGCTTTGGCTAGGCATGCAAACTGTATATATGTATATATTATAATATGTGTTTCGAGATCTGAGTTATTCTGGGTTTAGGTTTATATCATGAGTTTTCCTAAACTATGTTGGTTGCAGGCTAATGAAAAGATAAATTAATTTGTTGTAAGCCTGGAAAATCTCAGTAAATAATTCCAAGATGAACTTCTAAAATAAACCCTAAAAATCACTCTAAATTAAAACCGAATTTCAACAAGCCCAAAAACAAATTATTAAAAAGCAAATAACAATTGACTTTCGAAAATATAACTCAATTCAAGAATTTCGAAAACATTAAAAGATAATAAATACTTACAAAAATGATATATAAAATAAATTTTTCAAATTAAATATGTTGTATAAACATAAAATATCAGTTTCCAATTTGGCAAAGATCTAAACTGGAAAATCACCCGGAAACCCTAAGCGAAATACAATAGCTTAAGTCCGGCAATCTAGCACCCCTAGCCCTAGAGGCCGAGATGTAGTTTAAATATGTAGAATAGCTCATAGTAATATGAGTTCGTTTAAAAATATCAGATTGATAAATTTGTGACCTATTTCGAACCCGTTTGAATACAAACTTCGAAAAGCGTGTCTGTAAACCCCCAAATTTTTTAAATCGGTTTAGCATAAAACCCTAAATCGGAAGTCAAACGGAACCCTAAATGTCAACAAAACCCTAGTTTACCGTATCAAAGTAAATCCAGCATTGCCGTTTTCTTTGGCCCTGGAAAACGAAGTTAGGATAATTAGCTAGAATAGTTCGTAATAACCATAGGTTTTATAAAAATATCAGTTTTGCGAATTTCGGGTGTCCTTTGAACCCGGTCGGACACGGTTCTCGAAAAGCGTGTCCGGGAGCCTGGAATAGTTAAAATATTCCGAATACACTGTTAGACTCGTAAAAATATAAGGTTTTCAAAAATATCAATTTCAAAATTTTTCGGTAGCTAAAAAACACATATATAGCTATTATACACGTATTTTCTTACTACTGGTACTTTATTAGTCATATCTATCTTATATTACACTATTCATTATTATACTATATTATTCTTTTATCTCTACTTTTTCTTACACCTATTCTTACATTCTACATAACCTATAACCTTAACTTTTTACCTTTCCCATAACTTTATTTCACATCTACTTTACACATTACATCTTTCACTTTACAAAAAGTCAAAAAAATAAATCACCTCCCCCCGTCTCATCAACATGGCCAGTGCCATACCCACCCCCCCCCCCCCCCCCCCCCCTCTCCCTCCATTTTGTTCCAATTTTTATTTATTTTTAATCACACAAAAATCCTTCCACATTTTCCTATAAATACCTCCCTTATCTTTCACTTCTTTCATACATTTACTAGCCACAAATTCATACAAAAACTCTCTCAAAATCTCCTCTCAAAACTCTCTCAAAATACCATCCCAAAACTCTCTCAAAATAATTGCACAACCACTTCTACGAACAAACCAAAACCCATAGCCACATAACCATACCAAAGCAGCCTTTAGGTAACCACTTCATGTTTCTTTTTCTTCTTCATGTCATGTAACTTTATATGACTATAGTGTGAGTTTCCAAAGACTATAAGTTATGGAAACTACATTACGTTCATGTATTGTTCTTGTTCATGCCAATCCATTTATGTTTATGTTGTTTTTTTTGTTTTATTATTGTTAATATATTATTATCTATATACATGTATGTATATACATATTCCTTAGAGCATATAAGCTCACTTGCAATTTATTTATTTCATGCAAAGAAAGTTATTTATTTAATTGCAATTTATTTAATTATTCCTTGTTAAATTAAAACTAGTCTCTCGTCTTAGACTTGTCCTCATCAAGTCAAAACAAGTTTTTCTTTCTTTCATTTTATTTTGGGACTAGTCTACTTCTTAATCCCGGGAACCTTGAAAAAGCTAAGACTCCAATACTTGACTTTATTATTTATGTTTTATGTTATTTTGTTTACTATTATTCTCATAATCATGTTCATTTAGATTGTTGTCCAAAAATTTTTATTTTCTAAAGATAATTAAACCAAAGAAGAATTTTGTCACTTAGGGATAAGTTTATGTAAAGTATAAAATCTATAAGATAATAAACTCATTCCTTTTCAAGTTACAAAAAAAACTCCCTATAATTTTAGAAACTATTTTTTCTTTAAAAAGCTACTTAAACATTTATTATTCCACTTTGTTTTTCAAAAGAAAATAATTGTTGCTACAAGAATGGGTCTTTTTATAAAAAGATAAACAAGATGAATGGCTAAGGAATTTTCAAGCAAAAACCTTTACAAACAAATAGGCAAAGAAAATCTATGGTTTGAAAGCAAAAAATAAAGTTATTTCTTTTCAAGTTACAAGAAGAAACCACAAAAATTTTAGAAAAAGAGTTCTTAAGTCACATATTAATCCACTTTGTTTTATCAAGAAAATAAGCTTTTATGAATGAATGACTTCTATAGGGCATGAGAAATTTTCAAGCAAAGATTTTGCAAATAAATAGACAAAGAAGTTTGTACAAGAAAAATAAATAGTATATTTTCTAAAAACTCCACATTAGTATAAGAAAATTTAATTTTACTTGGGAAAAATAATGAAACATAAAGCATTCTTAGAAAACAAAGGAAACAAGATATTCATTATAAGAAATCTACAAAAACAATTTTTGAAAACTATATTTTCTAAAAACTTCAAACTGACATTGTTTTACCCAAGAAAAATAATTGGACAACAAGACACTTGAGCATGCTTAAATATGAGTTATATAGTTATAAAAAGAGAATTTTTCAGCTATATAGATAACTAAGTATTTATCAAACAAAGTTTTGATTTCTTGAACCAAAGTTGTTTTTACTTGGAAAATCCGTGGTGAATTTTGTTGCCACTGTTTTGGGGTCTATATGGCCTTATTTGATGGAAATAATTTTGGAAATGGGTAGATATTTTCGAGTAGGTAGAAATCGGTATATTATATGCGCGATTTCGAGTTAAAATGATCAAGTTATGGCCATTTTAAGTTGGAACATTCCTTTATACGAACTTTAACGTTCTTTTGACATTGTTTTGTCAAAATTCAAGAAAATCATCAAAAAATACTTATTATGGGTATTTCTTTGGTTAGGTGACCCCGAGGAAGGATTCCTTTACCCTGAGGATTATTACGACTAAGTGGAGTGTGTGAACGACTCATCCACGTAGAAAAATAGTCGACATGGCATCGTGAGTTTATTTCCATTAAATGCTATACTTGTTGTGCTTATAAATTAGTTGCATTAGAGTTAGGAAAGGATAAATCGATATGTATGTAAAATAATTCTTTGAAAGAATTTTTAAGAATATCGAAGCCGGAATTGTTTTAAATGATTGTTTTAGCATAGTATTGATTTGTATGAAATTCCTTGATCACCTTAAATTTAAAAATAATTATACTATGACTTTATAAATTAATGAATTCATGCATACCACGAAGCGAGTCACATTGCATTTTAGGTTATTATCCTTGGGTGAGAAGGATAGTAAGCTCATGTCGAAAGCAACACTTGGCGGGAGATCCGAAAACGATTGCTTGGCGGCTTAATGGAATATGCTTGGCAGAAGATCCGAAAGCAAGGTCAATCAAGTAGATTCGGAATGCTTGTGTCACGCCCCAATGGGTACCCTAAACGTGATAGTCCGCCACACTCAATATTAAAGCTTAAGTATGACAACCTTAGTCATTTTCAAAAGCTTTTATATTAAGTGTAAGGCTTACTTTCACAATTTTAGAGGACCATATATGGAATAATGAAGCTTAAGGAGATATAAAAACATATTAAGAAAAGAAGAATCACAATAATTATTTGCCCATGGCATAAACTTTACAAACTTAGGGACAACTCCCTAAATTACTAATCTATTATATACATATTAACATGCTAATACTAAGCTACACTTTATCCATATTTCTAATGTTCAAAAGGGATTACCTGCCCGCATGGTCCACGTGGCCTTAACCATAAGTACGGGAACTGCAAAAGGTAGCTATCGGGGTATAAGCTAATAGGCTTAGTGAGTAAATCCCAAAATTCATACTCGAAGAAATTTATCAATCAAGTTTATTATTCAAACATATGAAATGCAACAGCCACGTGAGCATACAAGACATATGACTTTCCGGAAATCATATGTTGAATGAATTACGCCCTTCATTCGGGGTTGGGTATTCAGGCCAATTACAGCCACAACTTTTAAAAATACTTTTATAGATCTTACCGGCTCCTATACGCCATCAAAAACTTGTAGTTATTACCGGCTCCTACTAGCCATAAAAAACTTGTAGTTATTACAGGCTCCTACTAGCCATCAAAAACTTTGTAGTTATTACAGGCTCCTACTAGCCATCAACTTAAGTAGTTCTTACTGGCTCCTACACGCCACTGACATGATATACCGGTTATGTCTACCACTACTATTATACACTTGTCCCACCAATTGTATAGTAGGGAATGCAATGAGACTCAACATATGAAGTGCATGAATAATTTCTTTAATTAAAGTCTAGTAGTCACGTTTAAATTCTTGCAAGTGATCAATCAATTTCAAACATTTCAAGATATTAATTCACATACAACTTTATTACAAACAAATCGAGTTTCGATATTCTTAGTATTCTTTCAACATATTATCATATACTTCCTTTTGGTTTTTCTTAAATTCTAGTGCAACTAATTTTACAAGCACAATCAAGAGTATGAAAAATAACGGGGAATAACTCACGATGCCATTGTCGTCTATTCCTCTAGGCGGATGAGTCGTTCACACACTCCACTTAATCGTATTAGTTCTCGGGGTGAAGAAATCCTTCCTCGGGATTGCCTAACCAAAGAAAATACCCATAATGAGTTTTTCTTGAAGATTTTCTTGAATTTTGACAAAACAATGTCAAAGAACGTTAAAGTTCGTATAGAAGAATGTTCCAACTTAAAATGGCCATAACTTGGTCATTTTAACTCGGAATCGCGCATATAATATACCGATTTCTATCTACTCGAAAAGATATACCCATTTCTAAAATTATTTCCAACAAAAAAAGCCATCTAGGCTCCGAAAAAGTGGCGACAAAATTGACCACGGATTTCAAAGTAAAAACAACTTTGGTTCAAGAAATCAAAATTTGTTTGATAAATACTTAGTTATCTATATAGTTGAAAAATTCTCTTTTTATGACTATATAGCTCATATTTAAGCATGCTCAAGTGTCTTGTTGTCCAAATTATTTTTCTTAGGTAAAACAATGTCGGGTTGAAGCTTTTTCGGAAATTGTTTTTGTAGATTTCTTTGAAATGAATACCTTGTTTTTCTTTGTTTTCTAAAAACGTTTTATGTTGGTTTTATTTATCTCTTTCCAATAAAATTTTCTACTCTCTAAATTATATTAATACTATATTTGAAGTTTTCTAAGAAATATGTTATTCTTCATTTTTCTTGTGTAAATTCCTTTGTTTACTTGTTTTGCAAAAATTCCTTACTTGATATTTTTTCATTCTTTTTCTCATTTTCAAAAATAATCATCCATGCATGAAAATTTGTTTTCTTTATAAAAAAAAAAAAAAGTGGAACAATTAATGACTTTTTGTAGAAAAACTAATTTCTATAATCTTATTAACTTTTTCTTGTAACTTGAAAAGAAATATCTTTACTATTTTCAAACCATAAATTTTCTTTGCCTATTTGTTTGCAAGGTCTTTACTTAAAATTTCCTTAGTCATCCATTCTCTTATAAAAAGAACCATTTTTTTGTATCAACAAATATTTTCTTTTGGAAACAAGGTAGAATAACAAAGATTTGAGTAGCTTTTTAAGTAAAAATAGTTTCTAAGTTCATAGTGAATTCTTTTTGGTAACTTGAAAATGAATGAGTTTATTTTTGTTATCTTATATTTTTATGTTTCACATAAACTTATTCCTAAGTGACAAAAAGCCTTCTTTTGTTTTAATTAACTTTAGAAAATAAAACTTTTGGACAACAATCTAAATGAACAAGATTATGAGAATAATAATAAACAAAATAACATAAAGCATAAATAATAAAGTCAAGTATTGAAGTCTTAGCTTTTTCAAGGCTCCCAGGACTAAGAAGTAAACTAGTCCCATAAAGAAATAAAATGAATGAAAGAAAAGCTTGTTTTGACTTGATGAGGACAAGTCTAAGACTAGAGACTAGTCTTAATTTCAACAAGGAATAAATAAATAAATTGCAATGGAAAAGTAAATAAATTGCTTTGCATGAAGTAAATAAATTGCAAGTGAGCTTATATGCTCTAAAGAATATGTATATATATATAGATACATTAACAATAATAAAACAACATAAATATAAATGGATTGACAAGAACAAGAACAAGAACAATACATGAACATAATGTAGTTTCCATAACTTGTAGTATTTGGAAACTCACATTATGGTCATGTAAAGTTACATGACATAAAGAAGAAGAAAGAATTATAAAGGGGTTACCTAAAGAAGACTTTGATATGGTTATGTGGTTATGGGTTTTTGTTGTTGGTGGAAGTGGTTGTGGAATTATTTTGAGAGAGTTTTGAGGTAGTAATTTGAGAGAGCTTTGAGAGGAAAAATTGAGAGAGTTTTGGTAAGAATTTGTGGGTAGTGAATGTGTGAAATAAGTGAAGGTATGAGGGGGTATTTATAGGATTTTGAGGAGTGGTTTTTGTGTGATTAAAATAAAGTAAAATTGAAACAAAAATTGAGGAGAGGGGAAATGGGCGCCGGCCATTGTGTGATGGGGGGGGGGGGGGGGGGGGGGGTGGATTGATTTATTTTTGTGACTTTTTATTGAATGAAAGATGTAATTTGTAAAGTAGATGTGATATAAAGTTATGGGAAAGGTAAAAAGTTAAGATTATATGTTATGTAGAGTGTAAGAATAGGTGTAAGAAAAAGTAGAGATAAAAGAATAATGTAGAATAGTAATGAATAGTGTAATGTAAAGTAGATATGACAATTAAAGTACCGGTAGTAAGAAAATACGCGTATAATAGCTATATCTGTTATTTTTACTTACCGAAAAATTACGAAATTGATATTTTTGGAAAACTTATATTTTTACGAGTCTAACGGTATATTCGGAATATTTTTACTATTCCGGGCCTCCGGACACGTTTTTCGAGAACTGTGTTCGATCGGGTTCGAAGGACACCCGAATTTCGCGAAACTAAAATTTTTATAAAATCTATGGTTATTACGAACTATTCTAGCTAATTAGCCCAACTTCGTTTTCTAGGGCCAAAGAAAATGGCAATGCCGGATTTAGATGGATACGGAAAACTAGAGTTTAGTTGACCTTTAGGGTTTCGTTTGACTTCCGGTTTAGGGTTTTATGCTAAACCGATTCCAAAATTTTAGGGGTTTACAGCTTGGCGATGAGTGCTCGCGAGCATGAAATTTTTTTTTAAAAAACTACTTGAATTGAGGTTATGTATCACCAAACCCTGAATGGAGGGTGCAAATCCATTCAACATATAGTTCTCGGAAAACTATACGCTTGTTTGCCCACGTATTTGTTACATTACATTTGATTGATTAATCAACTTGTTTGAATCTTGATACAAGAAGTTATTTATGGAAATAGTTCTCACTAAGCCTATTAACTTACACCCCATAGATATCTTTTGCAGTTTCCTTACTTTTGGTTAAGGCCACGAGGATCCTGCAGGCAGGTAATCTCTTTTAGATAATAGAAATTTGGATAAAAAGTAGTATTAGTATTAATGTATAGATATCCATGTAATAGATTAGTGATCAAGGGAAATGCCCCTAAGTTTGTAAAGCCATTAATATGAATGAATGATTATTATGAATCCTCTTTTCTTAAATGTGTTATTTATATCTTCTTAAACTTCATAATTCCATATATGGTCCTCTAAAGTTGTGAAAGTACGCCTTACACTTAATATAAAAGCTTTTGGGAATGGCTAAGGTTGTCATACTTAAGCTTTAATATTGAGTGTGGCAGACTGTCACGTTTAGGATACCCTTTGGGGCGTGATAGTGTCCCGAGGCTCGAGATGTCAAAAATATACCAATAGTACCATTAGACTTGTAATTTCATAAGATTTCCAAATATATCAGTTACATAATTTTTCTGGTTATAAAAGTTATAGTTATAACCTTTTTATCGTATTTCCATTATTACCGGTAATTGATTAGTCTTTTGCACTATTCATTTTTTTCATTGCAAAATTTTATTATTCTTATAAAGTCTTATATTTTTAGATAAATATTTTATATGTTATAGAAAATTTTGTTTTTCTAAAATTTAGTTCGTTTCGGGTCTTTACGGGATCAGATTATGTTTAAGACCGATACTAAAAATAAAATAAATTAATTTAATAATTGAAAAATATTTTAAAAATATTTTTATTTTCATAAAATAATTTTTAGAAATTTTCGGATTATAAAAATATTATTTATAGCCCATATTCGCGTATTTTGATTATACTGGTAACATATTTGTTAAAATACTAAAATAATTCAAATATTATTTAATTTTAATTATGAAAAATCTGCTACAAATATTTGGAATAAAGTTTCTAATTTTATTTTATTAAGAAAGTACTTTTACAACTCTACCTTCAAGTATACCTTACACATATCACTTCCTTTTCACTTCAATCTTTCTACACATTATCCCAATTGATGGCAGATTTTTTACTCCTTCATGGCTGCCATTTTCCTTTAATTTATTCTATTTTGACTAAAATTAATTATATTTCAATCCTTCTTCAAAAAGTTACATTACATATTAATTATACAATTCAATTTTGAGTCAAATTTCAAACAATGCTCTCTCTCCTCTCTCTTTAATTCACGTAGACAGCTCCCTCCCCCATTTGCTGCTTGTTTTATTTTTTTCTCTCTTTCATTCATTTAACACACTTATTTTCTCTCTCCCTTTCATTTACTTTTTTCCTTTTTCATTCTTTAGCTTTTCTCTCTCTTTTTCCTCTCTTTCTTTCTTCTTCTTGTTCTTGTTTCTTCAATGAACAAGCTACCCCCTTCTTCTTCCATGGCTTCCACACCTATTTCTTAAAGATTTCTAAGCAAATCTTCTTCCCAAAGCTCTATAGGTGATATAGGTAAAGTGTAATGAAGGTTTCATGCATCAAATGACTTTCCATAAGCTAAAAAGCTTAGGATGATGATGCCAATAATGAAACGCTCCTTTTCTCTACTTTTATTATCTTGTATTCCAATTATTTTCTTGTTTAAAGTTGATATATTTTGTAGATCTAAATTTTTGTAGCTTTGATTTTCGTTTATGCCACGGATCTTGTTATTTAAGTTGTTATATTTGTTATTTCTTATGATTTATGCATAGATCTATCATCCACATGTATTCATGCACTTATAACTAGTTTAGAAAACTAGATCTAGAGTTTTGAGTTCATAAAATGCATTAGACTTTGTTTTATGTTTATGAACAACTTGTAATAGCATGATGATGGTAGGAAAGTTGTAGGAAACTCAAGATCTATTTTATTTTCAACAAAAACAACTTTTGAAAATTCGGATGAAAATGGAACCATATTTAGAAAAGTGGTTTTTCAACTTCAAAATGTATATTTTTCGTTTAAAATGAAGGGCTTAGGGTATATATACCATAAATGAAATATTTTGATAAGTAAAGTTTAGATCCATGATGTTTATAGCTTAATACCATGCATTTGTTTTATGTTTATGCTCATATTAAGTATAGATCTTAGTTATGAACTCAAACAAAATTGTGAAATTCGTATTTTGGCAAGACCCCCATTTAAAAAGCACTTTCCTAGTGTCAAAATGTAATTTTTACTTAAGAAAATAAAGGCTTAATTTATGTATATCATCAAGATTTTTTTTACAAGAATCAAAAGTGATTTCCAAAAGTTATTTTCAAAATAAAAAATTCTATTTTCGGATTTGGCCAAGGCCTATTTTAAAAACATGTTTTTCAACTCAAAAATGAAGTTTTTATTTAAGAAATGAAAGGCTCTTAGAATAGGATATGTAAGGAATGGATTTTCATGAGCTTAGATAGCTTTTATCAAAAGATATAACCAAAAATGAATTTTGTAAATTCGGAACCCAACCAAGACCAATTTTTAAAACCTATTTATCAACTCCAAAACTCATGTTTTATGTGAAAATTGAAGTATATAGGTAATAAATATCATTAAGCAATGATTTTTATAAGTTAAAATAAGTTTAGGGCATGAGTAATGTGTAAAACAAGTAATGGAATTAAAATGGAAAAATTTGAGCTAGTGATCAAATTGTCAAATTTGTAATTTGAGATGATGCATATGTAATTACTTAGTATTTGAGCTCAAATTGCAAGTTTTATGTGTTAAATGAAGTCCTTAGGTAATTGATATAGTGAAGCCTTAAATTTTAATGCATTAAACAAGTTTTTCCCAAAGTAATCATTCAAAAAGTGGATTTTCTAAAAATTCGGATTTTTGAGTAAATCATATTGGAAAACATATTTGCCAAGTGTAAAATGCAAATTTTTGTGTAAAAATGAAGTCCTTAGTGGTTATGTATGATTGAGCCCTAATTTTCTCACTATAAAATGATTTTTACTTAAAGAAATCACTCAAAAACATTACTTACAAAAATTCGGATTTTGGAATGGACTAATTTTAAAAATATGTTTACAAAGTGTAAAATGGAAATTTTTATGTAGAAATGAAGGTCATAAGTAATATATATAATAAAGACTCAATTTTAACAAAAATAATTATATTTTCTTAAGTAATAAATCCAAAACAAATGGAAATGATCAAAGTTAGAAAATTAGACTTTTCATAAGTAATTGTTATTATGGTCTTGCAAAATAAAAAGTTATAAAATTTCCTTTTAGCAAAAATCATTAAGATCATGCCTACATTAAGCTCATCTCATGTCATTCATGTTAGGAAATCATTCATATTGCATGTATAGCTAAGTTATATAGTAGGAATATTACAAACATTTACAAAACTATTTTTCGGAATCGGAAACCGTTACTGATCAGATCTGATCCCTCCGTTCTAAGACCTAAATGTTTTCAAATCTTGAATATAATATTAGAATTAGATAGATATTTCGAAGTAGATAGAAATCGATATATAATTTGCGAGATTCTAAGTTAAAATGACCAAGTTATGGCCATTTTAAGTTGGAATTCTCGCTTAGGACGCGAATTACAAATTTGATAGTTCGTATGAAGTCGTTTGGATTAGTTTGAGTTGAAATACTTGTTAGAGTATTTCTTTCTTTTTAGGAGATCCCGAGATCGATGATTCCCTACCACCGAATTATTATTACTAGAAGACCGGTGATCCAATGGCCAAGTGAGTTTTCTCCTCATTTTGATACCTTGGTTGTGTTTGTAGTTAGTTGCATTAGATTATAGGAACAAGATAAAAATCGATATGAATGGGGATGGGATATATGATGAGACTATGCTGAATGTATGCCAAAGAATACTAAAGCATATCAAAACCACGATTTGATTGGATAACTGCACCGTTCATATTATTTTTGTTATATGTGTGATATTGGTTAGTCACTTTAAAGAATGTATAAATATTTTTTACCTAAGCAAAAATTTAAATTGGTCATGCATCGCATCGGACATATTGCATTTGGTAGCGTGCTACTCCTACGTAGGTCGATCAGTATGGTCCAATGACTTGTTTGGATAATGAGACCCAGGATCAGAGCTCATTCATAGGAAACTAAGGCGCATCGGGGTTGCATTCCATGTGTGAGCCTAGCAGAGCGAGTGCTATGAGCCGAGGGCTTGGGGACTAGCAGCGGTCGTGTAAACTTCAATACCATCCCTAACCCAAGATATGAAGGGCATAAATCTGTTCTGTGTGTGGGTTCCGGATACCCATACATAATTGTTTGCTCATGTATTTGTTCATGCATAGCATATGGTTGATTATAACTTGCTTGTTATGGTACGGAATTAAGGGAATTCTCACTAAGCTAGTGTAGCTTATACCCATATAGTTGTTTAAATGAACAAGTTATCTCAAGAATAAAAAGTGGGGACTGCATTGGTTAGAGCCGGGAATGACTCCGGGATTTTGGCAAAGGATACGAATGTTTGAAGTTATCAGCAAGTTTATGATTTGTCTTGTAATAGTTTATGTAGGGAAGTCTGTGGATGAATGTAATCGAAGTTGAATGATTTGTATTTTGAAGTATAGTGATTTGTTATTCTGAAGTATAGTAAATTTATATTTCCTTTACATTGTTACTCAATTGTATCAACATAAAATGTATCATTCTGATGCGTCTCCTTTATGTGTTAGACGCCTTGTACATAGTATGGAAGCCTTCGCGTGACTGAGGTGGTCATTCTTAAGCTTTAATATTGTGTATGGCGGACTACCACATTTAGGGTACCCTTCGGAGCGTGACATTTGTGCTTGTTGCATTGGAAATTATAAGTTCTATGTGATATTTGTGTTATGTATGATCATGTGCATATGCTTGTGGTTTGGATGTACTAGGCCTTTGTGCTCAATCCTTTATTTTTACAGGTGCAGGTTATGATCCTATTATATATGATTTGTCGAGATATGATGTATATATTGATGACGGGAGCACGATAGTACAGATGACCATCCAGCTGATCATTAGGGATTTGGATGGAGACGTTTATGAGTACTTTTATTTTAGTAGACTTTATTTTGATGGATTAGTTTCATTGGAAGTTATTTTATAAAGACTTTTTATGTTCTTATATTTTAGATATCTTTAGTTATCGTATTATGTAGTGGAACAACTTTTATAAAATTGAAGATGTTTATTTTAGAGAGTTTTGATGATGTTCTATCTATTGTGGTTTAGTAATAGCCTTGGCGTGTGCCTTTGAAGAGAAGACACGTGGTGGGTTGTAGACGCCTTTGAATTAGGGCGTTACAAATGGTTTAGGAATACAACCTGTAAGTCCCGAGTTTTTTTTTCGATAAATATAGTAAACCCTAAGAACTAAAAGATAAACCGGAACCCTAAAGTTAACCTAGTTCTATGTTCAATCTAGTGAATCTAGATCCGGTAATCCCGTATTCTTAAACCCCAAACAACGAAATTGAGACAATTGTGGATAATGGTTTGTAATAGTATAGGAAAGCTTAAAACATCATATTCGCATTTTCTTGTGTCTTTCGGATTCTATAAATACCCCATTCCTCATTCATTCTTTCACACAATTGTAACGCCGAAATCAAAGGTGTCTACAACCCGTCATGTTGTCACGCCCCGAAGGATACCTAAATGTGGCAGTCCACCGTACAAATATTAAAGCCTAAGAATGACCACCTCAGTCACGCGAAGGCTTCCATACTATGTAAAAGGCGTTTAACACATAAAGGAGACATATCGGAATGGTACATTTTATGCTGATACAATTGAGTAACAATGTAAAGGAAATACAAATTACTATACTTCAGATACAAACCACTATTTTATATGAATCACTATACTTCAAAATACAAATCATTCAACTTCCATTTCAATTCATCAAAGATTCAACTACATAAAAATTACAAGGCAAATCATAAAACCTAGTTGATAACTTCAAACATTCGTATTCTTTGACGAAATCCCGGAGTCATTCCCGGTCCAACCAATTCGGTCCCCACTTTGCATTCTTGAGATAACCTGTTCATTTAAACAACTATTGGGGTATAAGCTATACTAGCTTAGTGAAAATTTCCTTAATTCTGTACCATAACAATCAGTTATAATCAATCATATGCTATGCATGAACAAACACGTGAGCAAGCAATTATGCATAGGTATCCGAAACCCACACACAGAACGGATTTACGCCCTCCGTATCTTGGGTTAGGAATGGTATTGATTCTACACGACCGCATCTAGTCCCCAAGCCCTCAGCTCTTAGCACTCGACTCGGCTAGGCTCATCCAAGATGCATCCACATGCGCCTTAGTACCCTGAATGAGCTGTCACCGGGCTTGTTATCCAAACGAGGCAATAACAGACCATACCGATCGACCTGCGTAGGAGTAGCATGCTACCAAATGCAATATGTCCGATGCGATGCATGACCAATTTAATTTTGCTTAGGTCAAAAATATTTATACATTCTTTAGAGAGTCCAACCAATATCACACATATAAAGAAATAATATGAACGGTGCAGTTATTCATTCAAATCGTGGTTTCGATATGTTTTAGTATTCTTTGGCATACATCATCTCATCATATCTCCCATCCCATTCATATCGATTTTTATCTTGTTCCTATAATTCTAATGCAACTAACTACAAGCACAATCAAGGTAACAAAACAAGGAGAAAACTCACTCGGCCATTGGATCACCGGTCTTCTAGTAATAATAATTCAGTGGCAGGGAATCGTCGATCTGGGATCCTAAAAAGGAAAGAAATACTCTAATAAGTATTTCAACTCAAACTAATCTAAACGATCTTATACGAACTATCAAATTCGTAATTCTCGTCCTAAGCAGGAATTCCAACTTAAAACGGCCATAACTTGGTCATTTTAACTCGAATCTCGCAAATTATATATCGATTTCTATTATCAAAAGATCTATCTAATTATAATATTGTATTTAAGTTTTGAAAACATTTAGGTCTCAGAACAGAGGGATCAGATCTGATCAGTAACGGTTTCGATTCCGAAAGATAGTTTTGTAAATGTTTGTAATGTTTTTATTATATAAATTAGCTATACATGCAATATGAGTGATTTCCTAATATTAATGGCATGAAATGAGTTTCATGTATGCATAATCTTGATGATTTTTGGTAAAAGAAAATTTGGAACTCCTTATTTTGCAAGACTTCAACTGTAACTACTTTTTTAAAATCTAGTTTTCTAACTTTGATCATTTCCATTTGTTTTGGATTTATTACTTAAGAAAATATAATTATTTTTGTTAAAATTGAGTCTTCATTATATATGTTACTTATGACCTTCATTTCTACATAAAAATTTCCATTTTGTACTTTGTAAGCATGTTTTCAAGTGGGGTTGATTCCAAAATCCGAATTTGATAAAAATTGGTTTTTCAGTGATTCCTTTGAGTAAAAATCATTTGATATTTAAAAATTAGGGCTCAATCATACATAACCACTAAGGACTTCATCCTAACACAAAAATTTGCATTTCACGCTTTGCAAATATGTTTTCCAATATGATTTACTCAAAAATCCAAATTTTAGAAAATCCACTTTTTGAATGACTCTCTTGGGAAAAACTTGTTTAATGCATTAAAATTTAAGACTTTACTACATCTATTGTCTAAGGACTTCATTTAATACATAAAACTTGCAATTTGAGCTCAAGTAACTCCCATATACCACATCATACATATCCTCCTCTTCCTCCGTGCCTTGCCCTTCCCTCGGGCTCACATCATTCTCCTCACCTCTAACTTCAAGCTCACTCACTTGAGTCTCTACTACCTCGTTTTCTCTCACTGGATCTCCACCCATGTCTTCTACCTCCATAGGCTCGGGGGCCACAGGTTCTGCTACTACTATATCAAGTACAGGTGGATTTTCTCCCTCCATATAAACATCTCTCCATATCATGGGGTTAAACTCGGGTTCCACCCTACCACTATCCGGTATCTCCAGCTCCCGATTAAAATCCCATACAATTTGGTCGGGTTCAGGATTCACTTCTGCTTCCGGCTCGATGGGTGGGGTAGGGGTTCTAAGGACTACATTTTCCTCTCAATTAGGATCCTCCTCGGGGTCCTCTTCTTCTTCCTCATTCTCTTCAATCACAGGCACCCCATTCAATTGCATGCCTATGTCAGTGGCTGGAGGTGGAGCTATCACTCGGGGTGGGAGAATGTCTAAATAAACCGCATGCCAAGTGATATGGTTCCATGCGTCTGCTATGTTCCAATCATGGTGGTCATACAAGTTGTCATGGGCATACACATATAAGGGTCCTATAGGGATCCATACCCTAAAATCTGGAGGGGTTCGGTTTCCCCCATTCTTCAAAATAAATGTAGCCTCCCTAGTCATGGGCTCGCGCCCATACTCAACCATGATTCTCTCCAAAGTATAGATCGTCTCCAATTTAGTCCAACTCCTTCTCCCCATGGGATCATACCTCAACCGGTCGACTACAGCAGCCCACTTGTGTATCTCAATCCATCTTTCCACAGTTTGAACATTTCCCTATAGGGGATGTCTGGCTAGGGCAAAGTCTTCGCACAATTCTCTCAACCTTAACCTATACTCCACCATAGTCTCATCATTCCTCTTGGTGAAGTTTCTGGCTCGTTCCCTGGTCTCACCCAAGGAGACCTACAACAATATAAGACTCCTAATCAGACTTAGCAAGAAAACGTTTTTAACTCCATTTGAACCTATTAGTTAGATTTCTAAGTCCGGTTTCTTTTAATTCTATTGTCTTGTTTTATAACCTAGGGCTCTGATACCAACTTAAACTGTCACGCCCCATAGGGTATCCTAAACGTAACAGCCCGCCACATACTATATAAGACTCTCGAATTCCCTATCCGAGCCCTTCGGGAGTCTTGTATAGATGTAAAGCGTCCCTTTACGACAATAGAATACTCAACCAATGGAGTTAAGTAGTTTAATGTGGCATTCATTAGCCATAGATAATAAACCAAAACGCATAATTATACTTTACAAAATCTAAGGGGCATTCCCCGCAAAATAATATCAAGTCCATTACAGTCATCCAGAGTCCTTTAGTTTCCAACGGAAGTCTATACAAAAATGAAGTAAACTTCTATGGGAAACTCCTATCTCCGGTACCTGAGCTGTGGCTTGCCTCGGTCTAAGCCAGATAAACTCGTGCTGCAATAAGTAAAAACTATGGGGGCGTAAGCTAACTAGCTTAGTGAGTAAGAACTTCCATATCACAATTAAGTACAATTCATTCAAACAAGTGATTATTCAAGCAAGTGTATGCATCAGACAAATGAGTTCAACAAACATATGACCAACCGGAAATCATATGTGGATGGACTTGCGCCCTCCATCCCGGGTTAGCAGATTAACGAATCCTGCGGTACGACGCCGTTTAAGCTCACGGTCAACTGAACAATAATTCGTTTTATGGATCACGATTAACCAATTTCGTTTTATGGATCACGATTAACCAACATATTCGTTTTATGGATCACGAAAAACCAACCAATGCTAATGCTCCATCCCCATCGTGATATGAATGAATCCAATTACAATTGAAGTCAAATATACATTAATTCAATTCTTTTAGGTGGCCAACTATTATTCGCAGACATTCAATATAAAATACTAGCTAATCAATCAATAGCTTAACACCCGGTTTCGATATTCCTTAAGTTCCATTTCACACATCAACAGACAATTATATAACTCCCATATACCCCATCATACATATCCATTTTTATCTTTGCCTACACCACTAGTGCCACTACATTACAATCACAACCATTAATTGAGAGTGGAAGTAGTACTCACTCGGCCATTGGACGCCGGTCTTTCTAGTAGTAATAATCGGACGGTAAGGTGTCGTCTTGCTCGGGATCACCTACCAAGTAAGAATAATCCTAATGAGATTCTCATCATGTAACTAATCCAAGCTATGCATCTAAACTAGATGAATTCGGAATTCTCGCTATTTGCGGAAGCTCCGACTTAAAACGGCCATAACTTGGTCATTTTAACTCGGAATTTCGCAAATTTTATATCGATCTCTATCTACTTCGAAAGATCTATCTATTTCTAATATTATTTTCAAGTTTTGAAAACATTAAGGTCACGGAACAGTGGGATCAGTTCTGTTCTGTCACTTTCTCAATTTCGAAAAATTGTTTCGCTTTTGATAAAAATGTTCCTAGTTGATGATTCATGTATAGATGGTATATGAATGAATTCCTAATATGAATGTGATGTAATGAATTCAATACATGCATGGTCTTGATGATTTTTGATGATGAACTCTTAGGAACTCCTAATTGTTATAAAATTCCACAAAGGTTATTCTTAAAGAGTTATTCTTCCCAATTTTACATTCCCTAGGGTTCCTATGATTTTATTCTTGAAATTCACTTGTTATCTAAATAAAAATAAGTTCTCAAAGTCTATATTAATCATGACCTTCATTTATGCATAAAAATCCACATTTTTCATTTGGTAAACATGTTTTTAAACAAGCTATTTGTAAAAATCCGAATTTTGTAAATTTCATTTCCTTGCATTTTCCTTATGAGAAAACTTGTTTAGGGCATCAAAAATTGAAGCTCCAATATATCTATCATCTAAAGGCTTCATTTAACTCATAAAACATGCCATCTAAGCTTGGATACTAAGTGTTCATGTAGGCATCACCCAAAAATACGAATTTGACTATACATCCACATATCCATATTTTTCATTCTAACTTTACTACTTGTTTTACATTTTCCTCATGCCTAAACTCATCTAAACTTATGAAAATTATTCCTTCAAGATATCTATTGCACATACCCTTCATTTTTCATGGAAATATGAGTTTAAAGATGGTTTTGGTGGTTTTTGAAGTAGGGTTCTAAATCCATCCGAATTTCCAACAAACCATTTCTAACAAAACCTTTTCTTTTTCAATCTTTTTGCCTTCTATACATGGAGATCTACTACCTAACATATCTATACATAAACAAGGCTATATTTTTATGATCATCAATGCATGGAAATCAAAATAACTCTATGATCATACATGTAGATGAAGATGTGGATGTCTAAACATTAGATCTACTAAATATAGTGCATGAATCATAAACTTCATGGCATGAACATCAATATATATGCAAGATCTCTACTTTACATGCATGAACAAGAAGATATCTTAACATAAACTCATCTAAACACTAGATCCATGTCTTGTGATGGCTTGATATTCTTGTTCAAGTGTTTTCATGTCCCTAGCATGAGCTCATTGGGATTAAATGAGAAAACACACAAGAGATAGCTTTGCCATTACAAGATTAGGAAGAACAAAGCTTAAATCAACATACCAATGGAGATCAAAGGTAGAAATGAAGAAGATTTGAGTTGGAAATGTGAGAGGAAGAGGGAGGGGGCTCACGGCAACTTAAGGAGGGGAAAGAGAGAGTTTTTCTCTTTTGAAAAAAAATGAACAAGTGGAAATGAAGAGAGAGAATGAACATTTAGTATATATATTAAGTGGATTAGGGTTTTAGTTGAATTAATTGAGTAAAAATAAATCAATTGGAGAGGGAAAAAAAAAGGGGGGGGGGGGGGGGGGGGGGGGGGGGGGGGGGGGTGGGGGCGCCGGCCTTAGGAGAGTGTGTGTGTGTGTGTTTGAATTTTGATATTTTGTAATTTAAGTAATTAAAATGTAATAATTAATTAAGAGACAAAATTTCTTGGAAAAGAAAATTGAAATGAGTAGTTGTAAGGATGTAAGAATAGGGTATGGGTAGTGTGTAGTGTAGGTTGTACTTGTGAATAGTAGACAAGACATCTACTTTACCGGTTGTATCGAAAACACGGGAAAAGGCTATAACTGTAATTTTTATAGCCCGGAAAATTATAAAATTGATATTTCTGGAATCCTTATAAAAATACGGTTCTAATGAATATTCGGAACATTTTTCTGAGTTCGTGGTCCGGGGCACGCTTTTCCGTAATTGAGCTCGGGAAGGCCGAAATTGAAAAATTCCCGAATTTAAAACTTTCAAAGGTCTAAAATATACTTTAGAACAATAATTCAATTTCATTTACTTTATAAATTTTCTTTTATTATGAAACCGAAGGAAAGCCGGATTTAGGGTTCCTAAGCTTCTCTTACTAGACTCAAACTGGACCGGATTAGGGTTTCGCTTCCAATTCCCGGGGTTTCTTAACTACTGAGAATACCGAGGTTTAGACATTCCACTCTCACACATTTGATCACCTTGCTTCTCAGAATCTTCTCCTTAGAATCCACAATTCTGATCGGCTTTTCAATTGTCGTAAGGTTCGGTTGTACTTCCAACGGTTTAAAAGCTACTATTTCTTCCGGATCTCTGACATACTTTCTGAGCATGGATACATAGAACACATTATGCACTCCTTCCAAATCAGGCGGTAAAGCTAATCTATAAGCCATGTTACCTATCCTTTCAAGAATCTCATATGGTCCCACATATCGAGGATTCAATTTCCCTCTTAAACCAAATCTGACAACTCCTTTTGTTGGTGAAATCTTTAGCAAAATGTCTTCGCCTACCTAAAATTCCAATGGTCTTCTTCGTTTATCCGCATAACTCTTTTGTCTACTCTATGTAGCTTGTAATCTTTGCTTGATCAGACTGACCTTGTTAACTGCATATTGGACTAATTCTGGTCACAGCAATTGTCTTTCACCCACTTCATCCCAATGAATAGGTGATCTACACTTTCTGCCATAAAGCGCTTCGTATGGAGGCATGTCAATCGATGCTTGATAACTGTTGTTGTAAGCAAATTCTACTAGTGGCAACTGCTCATCCCAACTTCCTTTAAAATCCAAAACACATGCTCTCAACATATCTTCTAAAGTCTGTATAGTCCTTTCAGATTGCCCATCAGTTTTAGGATGATAAGCAGTATTGAACACAACTTTGGTTCCCAAAGCTTGATGCAGACTTTTCTAGAATCTCCCAACGAATCTAGTATCCCTATATGACACGATTGTCAGTGGTATTGTAAGCCCTTGAAAATTTCAACAAATAATTCTAAAGATGAACTTAGGAAATAAAACCCTGAAAGTCACTCCGAGTTAAAACCAAACTTTGACAAGTCCCAAACTTCGAACGAATCCGGAAAATTCTGAATCGTGAGAAAAATAAGAAATCTCAAAAATAAAATAGCAACTTAAAATACTTCTATTTTGAAACCTTTCTGTACGACAAACTTCCTATTTAACTTCGACTTATAAATTCGGATAAATATATAGCCTTAAAACAAATTGTTAAGAAGTGAATAGTGACTGGCTTCGGGATAAAACTCAACCAAAAGAATTCCGAGAACGTGGTGAGATTTTGATAACTTATGAGAGTTGACCTTAAATAAAAACTCACCAATCAGACAAATCATATAAGTGTGAAATATCGGTTCTTGTATTGGCAATGGTGTAAACGGAAGGTTAACCAGGAAACCTGAGTCTCCAAAACTCCCAAGAGACTCAGTAACCTAGATCCGACAATCTCGTATTCCTAAACCCAGGAGTTGGAACAAGAGGAAAAAGTGTAATTGGTTCGTATTAAATCTAGGATACCCTGGGAAGATGAGATCAGTGAAATTTCGAACCTATTCCAATCTGATCAGGTGCCAGTTTCGAAAAGCGAGCTCTGGGATTCGAAATGTTAAGAACTGTTATTAGTGCCTTTAGAATTATATTTCTAAAGGATCTCTAAGCTATTTAGTTTTACAAATTTCAAATAGCTAGAATTATCTGATTTTACATTTATTCGTATTTCGTTGCTACCAGTAATTAGTGAGTTTTTCAGTACGATTAATATTATTAGTTACCTAAATTGTTATTATTATTTTTATAAGATATACCCTAGTTCTACTGGTGATTGGATAGTACTCGGACGAACTTTGGAAATCGGAGAACGAAACCCTATATCGGGCCGATTCCAGCTTAGTGAGGGGAGCCTAGAAACTAGATCGGCTTTTCTTCGATTTCATAATAAAGGAATTTTATAACGTAAATGAACATGAATTATTGTTCTAAAAGCATATTCTAAACTCCTAAAAGTTCCAATTTCGGGAAATTTTCAATTCCGAGCCTTCCGAGTCAATTACGGAAAAAGCGTGCCCCGGACCACGAATTCAGAAAAATGTTCGGAATATTCATTAGAACCATAATTTTATAAGGATTCCAAAAATATAAATTTCATAATTTTTCGAGCTATAAAAATTACAGTTATAGCTTTTCCGTGTTTTCATTACAACGGTAAAGTAGATGTCGTGTCTACTATTCACAAGTACAACCTACACTACACACTACCCATACCCTATTCTTACATCCTTACAACTAACTCATTTCAATTTTCTTTTCCAAGAAATTTTGTCTCTAAATTAATTATCACATTTATTACATTTTCATTTACTAAATTACAAAAGTTTAAAATTTTCAAAACACACACACCCACACAAGGGATGGCCGGCACCCCTCCCTCCTATTTCCTCTCAATTGAGTTATTTTTACTTCTTTTTAATTAACTAAACCCTAATTCATTTAGTATATATACTAAATGTTCTCTCTCTCTCTTCATTTCCTTCTTATTTTTCAAATTGAAAAGAACAAAAGTCCTCTTTCTCTCCAAGTGTGCCGTGTGAGTCCCTCTCCCCTATTCCCTTACAATTTCAACTTTGTTTCTTCTTCTTTCCTCCTTCAAGACTTCTTTTGGTATGTATATTTAGGCTTTGTTCATCCTAAAATTTGTTATGGCAAGATCATTCTTGTGTGTTTCTCATATAAATCCCAATGAGCATGAGCAAGGGACATGGAAAACATACTACAGAATCTCAAGCCACTCAAGAAGTGGATCTAGCCTTTGAATGAGTTTTTGTTGGAATAACCACTTGTGTCATGCATATAAAATAGATGATCTTGCACACATATTGTTGTTCATGCCATGAGATCATGATTTATACCTCATACTTAGTAGATCTAAAGTTTAGATACCCACATTGTCATTTACATGCATGATCATAGAGTTATTTTTGTTTTCTATGCTTGATGATCATAAAAATGTAGTCTTGTTCATGTATAGAGAAGTTAGATAATAGATCTTCACACTTGGGAAGCAAGAATATTGGAAAAAGAAAGGTTTTGTTAAATATGAGATGTTGGAAATTCGGATGAAATGGAAACCCTAGTTTGAAAGCCACCAAAATCATTTTTAAACTCATGTTTCATAAGAAAAATGAAGGGTATGTGTAATAGGTATATTAAAGGAATGATTTTTATAAGTTTAGATGAGTTTAGGCATGATAGGAATGTAAAACAAGTAGTGGGGTTAGAATTAGAAATGTTGGAATGTTGATCAATGGTTAAAATTCGTAACTTAGGTTCATGCCTACAAGAACACTTGGTATTTAAGTCTAAATTGGATGTATTATAAGCTAAATGAAGTCCTTAGATAATATACATATTGGAGCTTCAATTTTTAATGCATTAAACAAGTTTTCCCTTAAGAAAAATACAAGAAAATAAAATTTAGAAAATTCGGATTTTTACAAAAAGCTAGTTCAAAGACATGTTTACCAAATGAAAAATGGGAATTTTTATGCATGAATGGAGGCCATGATTAATATAGACCTTGAGAACTTATTTTTAGTTATATAATAAGTGGATTACAAGATTAAAAGTCAAGGAAACCCTAAGGAGTATAATGTGGAAAAATAGCTTCTTAGAAATAATCTTTATGGGAATTTCTCAACACTTAAGAGTTCATATGAGTTTATTATCACAAAAGTTATTATGACCATGCATATATTTTCATCACATGGCATTCATATTAGTAATTCATTCCCATATCATTCATGCATGAATCATCATCTAGGAACACTTTTATCAAAAGCAAAACAAATTTTTGAGATTGGAACACTTGCGGAACAGATCTGATCCCACTGTTCCGTGGCCCTACTATTTTCAAAACTTGAAAATAATACTAGAAATAGATAGATCTTTCGAAGTAGATAGAGATCGATATAAAATTTGCGAAATTCCGAGTTAAAATGACCGAGTTATGGCCGTTTTAAGTTGGAACTTCCGCAAATAGCGAGAATTCCGATTTTGTGATGTATAGATACATAGTTTGAATTAGTTTAGTGATGAGATTCTCATTAGGCTATCTTTATTTGGTAGGTGAACCCGAGTACGACAATACCGTATCACCCGACCATCGTCACTAAGAGACCGGCGTACCATGGCCGAGTGAGTTCCCTTCCGATTTCAATTATTGCTTGTGATTGTAATAATAGTCGCACTAGTTGTTAGGTGAAGATAAAAAGGAAAATTATGTATGATGGGGTTATATGGGATTTATATATTGTCTGTTGTTGATGTGTGAAACGGACCTTAAGAAATATCGAAACCGGTGTTAAGCTATGGATTGATTGTCTAGTGTGTTATACTGAATGTCTGCGAATAATTGTTGGCCACCTGAAAGAATCGAATTAATGAATATTTGACTCAATTGTAATTGGATTCATTCATAACACGATGGGGATGGAGCATTAGCATTGGTTGGTTTTTCGTGATCCATAAAACGAATACTTGTTGGTTAATCGTGATCCATAAAACGAAATATTATCAGTTGACCGTGAGCTTAAACGGCGTCGTACCGCAGGATTCGTAAATCTGCTAACCCGGGATGGAGGGCGCAATCCATCCACATATGATTTCCGGCTGGTCATATGTTTGCTAAACTCACTTGTTGATGCATTTCACTTGGTTGCTTAATTACTTGGTTGAATGTGTTGTGTTTATTGTAATTCGGAAGTTCCACTCACTAAGCTAGTGTAGCTTATACCCCTATAGTTTCCTGTTGCAGTATGAGTACCTTTGGCTTTCTCGAGGACCCGTGGACACCAGGTACGGCTCTTAGATAATAAGGAGCTTTTGATGAGGCCGGGGTCTAAAGATTAGAAATGGACACTAACTCCGTTTTCGAATCGGTAATTGAAGGGCAATGTAAGGAAATGTGGGGTTGAGAATTGGTAACTGGTGTTATCGGGGGTATGCCCCTAGATCATGTGATAGAATAATTCTCTGTATGACGGTTACGGTTTACATTCTTTACTGTGTATATCTCTTTAAGCTACTACGAAGCAAAGTATGACCTATAAATGTTGAGAGCGAGCCTTACACTCGATGTTTAAGCTCATGGGAAGACTAGGATTGTCTCACTTGAGATTAAATGTTGAGTGTGGCGGATTGTCACATGTAGGGCACACTTTGGGGCGTGACAGGTATTCTGTGCAATCTCATAATCTCTTAGATATACAACTATTCCAAACGCTTTAACTTATAACCAATCTTAATAGGTATAAAGTGAGCTACTTTTTGTGAGACGATCCACAATGACCCATATTGAATCAAACTTATCTCTTGTCTTGGGAAAGCAGAAGAAACAAAATCCATGATATGTTCCCACTTCCACTATGGTATTGGCAAAGGCTTCAACTCACCTGCCGGTTTTCTGTGCTCAATATTAATCAATTGACACGTATGCCACTTACATACATATTCAGCTATCTCCTTCTTCATGTTGTTCCACCAGTATAGCTTTTGCAAATCTTCATACATCTTGTTCCCTCCAGGATGAATGGAATAACTGGAGTAATGCGCTTCCTTTAATAATTCCATCTTAAGTACTCCTTGCGCTGGCACACACAATCTCCCTTTGTACCTAAGGATACCTTCATCATCTATGTAGAACTCTGGTGCCCTACCATTCTCCATTCTCTGCTTAATCTCCAAGATACTCTGATCGTTGGTTTGAGCTATCTTGATTCTATCTACGAGAGTAGGTTGAATTTTCATATTAGCCAATCTTTCACCTACCTGTCTTGTGACTATTTCTAGTTCAAGCTTTTTCATATCATCAATGAGATGACATTCCGTCATGATCAAAGCTGCAAGATTCTCTATTCTCTTTCTGCTCAAGCGTTAGCTACTACATTTGCCTTTCCGAGATGATACTGAATATCAATATCAAAATCCTTTATCAGTTCCAACCATCTTCTTTGTCTCATATTCAATTCTGTCCGGGTAAAGATGTACTTTAACTCTTTATGATCCGTATACACTTTACATCTTTCCCAATATAGGTATGTCTCCACAGCTTCAAAACATGCACAATTGTTGCTAGATCCAGATCATGAGTAGGATAATTCTCTCATAGGGCTTTAATGTCTGGAAGCATATGCTATAACCTGCCTCTCTGCATCAACATACATCCTAAACCTTGTATAGAGGCATCACTATGTATAGCATACTTGTCACGCCCCAGCGGGTACCCTAAACGTGACAGCCCGCCGTACGCAATATTAAAACTTAAGAATGACTATCTAGTCACTCGAAAGCTTCATATCGGTACAAGGCGTACATTCACAACAAAGGGAGACCGGTGGAGTAATGCATTTAAGACATTGGTAGTGGAACATGCAAAATAACACTTAATATATATTTTCATTGAAATAAAAGTCGCTTCTAAGGGGCATTCCCCGATAATCCATAATAAATGGTTCTAAATATAACATAACTAAAGCTAGAAGATTTTAGAAGAATCTACTCTATAACTTCAAAATAGAATTCCTCCAAAAGCTTCTCAAAATAAGGATTCTACCCGGGGAATCAAGGTGGTCTCGGGTACGAAAGATAATCCTGCAATATCAAAAGTCTATAGGAGTAGAAGCATGACTAGCTTAGTGAGATATTCCTTACGCAATAGCACTCATAACAACAATCAAACAAGTTTATTATTCAAGCATATGAATGCAACAACCATATGATCAAACATTACATACGACTATCCGTTTCGTATGTTTGATGGATTTACCCCTCCATCGGTGGTTAGGGAATGCTTTGAACTGGGTCCCGAACAACCTCCTCAAAGTTTGCGCGTGTCTTGGGGTTCCAACGAACCGTACTAGTCCCGGCCTTCCATGCCCAAAGCGATCGATCCGGCTCGGCTACACCTTGAGGCCGTATTCCCCGAACGTCCTAACCCTCAAGATGTAGCTAGGCAGCTTACCTTTCCGGTCCCACGCTGAGGAGTAGTAGCAAAACTTCGAAATGATATTCCAAGTGATATGCATGAGCAATTTATTATATGAGGATTTCAATATGACATTAAATCATTTAAAGCGATCAAACAATATTTGCACACGTAACAATACATGCATGGAAACATTTATATCAATCACAAATCGGGTTCCGATATACTTATCGTTCATTGATCGCACACAACGAATCACATACATAATTCCCATAATATCCCACATGCATAGCAATTTTATCTTTTTCCTAACATCTAGTGCTCTATTCTACAAGCACATGCGCGAATACATAAGCGTAAATGAAACTCACTCGTCCATAGCGATCTAGGAGTCAAAGTAATCCTCGGGGAAGACAAGATCATGATCCACGACACCTAAAGAAAAGAAATACCCAACATGAGTATTTCATCCAAGATCTATTCAAGTTCTATACTTCTATCTTAAAGAATTCGTAAAATCGTATGGAATGGAAATCCCAACTTAAAATGGCCATAACTTGCTCATTTTAACTCGGAATTTCGCATATAATATACCGATTTTTAACTACTCGAAAAGATATATCTATTTCTAAGGTTATATTTATCAAAAGAAGTATTTAGGTCTCCGAATAGCAGCGTACAAATTTGATACGAATTTCCCAAACTTCAAAACTAGAGTTTTCAATCTTTACTTCACTCAAGGCTTTTGTACAAAAATATAGATATATTGTATGGTTGAAAAATCCCTTGAATATATGTATATATATGTGTGTATAAACTCAAACTATATGCATGAATTTGGTGTGGTCTCAACAATGGTTTTGTAAAACAAATGTCTTGAAAGCGAGATAAGCTTAAGAAGTTAATTTTGCTTTGAAAAATTTCCTAAATTATCATAAATGAGTATTTTCTCCTTTTAACTCCATTTCTTAGTTATTAAACTTCAAAAGTAATTTTAATCTTTCAAGATTTCCATAAATTTATTGCTAGTGGTTTGGAAACATATAGTTTTTCTAAATATTTCATAGTTATATGTTCTAAAGTCTTTCTAAAGTTAGATCCACTTTTAAAAAGACAATATTAATAGTCTCATAAGTTATTTATTATTTTTATTTCCTAAGTAAAGCTTATCTTTAAAAAGATTATTTTTGATGATTTTGAAAAACTTGTTTAGACTTTAGTATTCTAGTGTGTTGATAGAAAACTTGATAAGTGAGTTTAAGAAAACTTTTTGATTTAAACTAAGGATTTAAATTTAAAAAAACTTTCTTATTTTATTGGTTTGAGAAGAGAGTTTATAATAACTTTACTTCATGTATTCCTTGGTGAAATCACATATTATTACTAAAACTAGAGTTAAACTTGTCTTACTTTGGAAAAATATTTGTTTAAGATAAAATTTCAAGTCTTTAAGGAAAATAATTTCTTATGTGACAAAATTTATATTTAAAGAGAGTTCATTTTTATTACTTAAGAAAACTCATTTTTATTATGGTTGAGACAATAACAACATATTCATGTGTGAATGAGAATATGCAATCATGAAAAATATAAAAACAACATAAATAAGAACATAAAAGCAAAGTCAAGTATTGGGAACCTTAGCTTCATCAAGGTATCCCGGGACTAAGAATGGACTAGTCCTCAAAGAAAAGAAAAGCAAAGAAATAAAATTGTTTTGACTTGATATGGACAAGTCTAAGACTAGAAAGACTAGTCTTAATATTTGCATAAAACATGTAAATAAATAAATTGCAAGACTTGAAATAAATAAATAACAAGCGAGCTTATATGCTCTAAATAAATATATATACATAATACTTATATAAGTTCGGTTAGAAACAACAATAACAATATCAACATAATAGTAACATAAAGAAAATAAGAACATGAACAAAAACAAAACATGATAAATTGTTGCTTCTTTAACTCAATGAGTCTAAGAAACATACACTAAACTCATGTTAAGTTATATGAACATGATGAGTAAATAAGAGAAGTTTTTACCTAAACTTTAGGTGTTGGTTGAAGAAGAAAAGAATGGGTTGTAATATTATGTGGGAAGGGATTTTCTAAGGAAAAGAGAGAACTTGAGAGAGATGTTGGAAGAGGAATTTTGTGGAGTGATTTTGGAGAGTTTTAGTATGAATTTTTGTTGTGTGAAAGAATGGAAGAGGAAGGGGGTATTTATAGATTTTTGGAGTGGAAATTAGATGTAATAAAATAAATTAGAAAAGAAAACAAAATGTGATGGAAGAGGGACAAGGGGGTGCCGGTTTGAGTGTATAAGGGGGGAGGAAATAATTATTTTTGTTTGTTTTGTATTAAAAGAAGTAATATGTAAGGTGTGATGTGATTAAAGTTGTATGGGGAAGGTAAATTGTAAAGTATAGGTATGGTAGAGTGGAAGAATAGAGTGTAAGAAAAAGTAGAAATATGTGAATAGTAATGAATAGTAGAAAAGTACTATGAATAGTAGACTAGACAATTAAAATACCGGTAGTAACGAAAATACATGTAATTAAGCTATATCTGATATTTTTAGTTGCCGAAAATTTTAAAACTGATATTTTTGAAAACCTTATATTTTTACGAATCTATTGGTGTTGTCAGAATATTTTTGCTATCCGGTGCTCCGGGGTACGGTTTTCGAAAACTGATCCCGATCGGATCCGAAAGACACTAGAAAAATTCGAATATGATAATTTTAGGCTTTCCTATATTATTACGAACCATATTCCACAATTATTTCAATTTCGTTTTCTAGGGTTTAAGAACACGGGAGTGCCGGATCTAGATTCACTAGACTAAACATAAAACTAGGTTAACTTTAGGGTTTCGTTTCAACTTCCGGTTCTTAGGGTATACTGATATTATCGAAAAATCTAGGGGCTTACAACCTACCCTCCTTAAAGAAAGTTATGTCCTCAAAACTTGACTATCGTACCTGATTCCTCGAAAAGATTTGGATATTTGCGTCGGATCTCATCATCGGCTTCCCAAGTTGCCTCCTCATGGGTGTGATTCCTCCAGAGGACTTTGACATATTTGATCTCCTTGTTCCGAAGCTTTTGGACCTTTCTATCCAAAATCTGTACGGGTATTCCTCATAAGTGAGGTTCTCCTTTAGCAACACTGACTCTAACTCTACTACTCGTTCTGGATCCACTACATGCTTGCGTAAGACCGATACATGAAACACGTTGTGCACACCTGGCAGGTTTGGTGGCAAGGCTAGGCGATAGGCTAGATCTTCCACTCATTCAAGTACTTCAAAAGGTTCAATATACCGTGGGCTTAACTTTTCTTGTGAGCGTACTGTATGTATACTCTTGATTGGATTTATCTTTAAGTATATATGGTCTCCCACTTGAAATTCGAGAACTCACCTTTTCAGATTTGCCCAGCTTTTTTGCCTATCTTGGGCCTCTTTCATTCGTTGTCGGATTATTCTCATTTTGTTTGCTGCATCTTGTACCAAATCCGGTCCAATAGCGAGCTTTTCCACATCATCCCAAAACAGAGGCGATCTACAGCGTCGCCCGTACAAAGCTTCATATGGCAGCATTTGTATGGTGGAGTGATAGCTGTTGTTGTAGGCACACTCTATGAGCGCAAATGAGCATCCCAACTTCTTTGAATTCCATAACACAAGCACGCAACATGTCTTCCAAGGTTTGGATCGTTCGTTCCGATTGTCCATCGGTTTGGGGGTGATAAGCTGTGCTAAAATGCAACTTTGTCCCCATACACCTTTGTAAACTTGTCCAAAACTTAGACACGAATCTGGGATCTCGGTCTAACACAATCCCAGCAGGTACTCCATGTAATCGTACTATTTCACTTATGTACAGCTTGGCTAGCTTGTCCA